>JAAAKL020014297.1:0-12014 GCA_010016065.2 Carybdea cf. marsupialis auct. non (Linnaeus, 1758) | reverse complement strand
CTGCAAATTGTAATAGAGAACTAAGATGAGCTACCGCGAAAAATAATACTCATAGAAAAACACTAGTTTTGGCCCTTGCCAATTTTGACCCTGCAAATGAAATCCTTGCGCGCTGGGCTATATCTCCCTTCCCAATTGCCAATTCTCAAGCTCGTTAATATGTTGATTTAAGCATTGGTTCGAAGCAACCCAGCAACATCCTCTATCGCGGTCTATCAAACTGCGATACTAGGTTCGTAGCTTCGTAGTTTGTTAGGTTTAAATGGAGATTGGAATGATTTTGTAAATTTAGATACTATAACTCTTAAGACAAGTCTCAATCCATGTTACTTATATGAAATTTAGAAAGTACTGTTTTTTATGATCTTGAAGCAGCAGAGCCTATATTTCTCAACGTTGAAATGTAGTGTAATACACAGTTTTCATTGATATCTTTCTATAATCCCGTACGTGATTTCAAATCCTTGACCATAACTGTTTAATACTGTATGATGCTGCTAAATATCGTTTACTATTTTATAACTCAGTTTATTTTGCCTGAATTTTACTTATAGCCTTTAACTAAAACTTAATATTCCCAGCCACTCTAGAGAGTGTTATTACTTGGATTATCAATAGCAATGCTAAGAAGTATTAGGGAACATTATTGTAACACTGTGACCAATTTTCACTATATGAAATTACCAGATTAAATTTTATGAATCTTATCTTTTGTCATCTGCATGAAAATAACCTAGTCGGCTTAAGTTATATCAATTTTTTAAAATATTATTTAACATAAGATACGATGACTTATACTCAAAACAGAGATTATTACAGCTCGTTCTATCACATTCATTTTTATGTTCATGAGTTATTTGAACATACTGCTGCTTTGAAAACTTTAACCACGGCAAATAATTACACTTACATTCTTCTCCGAAGGCCCAAACATATCGAATAAGACTATATCTTCAGGATTCTCCTCGCTTACTCTTCACTGTCTTCTCAAGTCCTGAGTTGAACAATCGCTTCTAGTGTGTATATTCTGCTTCAAACTATCAATAACAATACTCTTGTTGAGTTGTCTTTATGTAGAATTCACCATCTGCCAAAATAACAGATTATAATCAGGAAGACATAAGGGAACTCTCATTTTTCTCTAGATAATCTTACATTCCTAGCTGTTTTCATAGTAAACTCACTGTACCAGACGCCGTATAACACCGTAATAACAAGCAAATATAAATAGTTCTGTGTTCAGTCTTACGGTTGCCTTGATTAAAGGATCATTGAGACAGCTATATTGATGTTGAGTGTACAACATGCGCTGTTATCCCACAGAAAATTTCAACCTTGTTCTAATCCATAGCCTTTAATTACAAAAACCCTGATTTAGTTCCGCATATACTTAAAGATATCACAGAAAGGCAAAGATATTTCTACTGATGATCATAACATGGACATATTACAATAGGCATACTATGACAGGCATCAAACTGAAAGTTCCCTTGATGTGATACCAGATATTTGAAGTTTCATCTCTGACTTCATTTTTGAACGGTGTTGTAAGAGGCGCTTATATTGTACACATCAAATATGCTATTATTATGTATATTAAGGTCCTAACAGTATTAAAAATATGAAATCCTATTTTGCTGCTTCATCCTGTTCCTGAAGTGAACTGGAGAATCCATAACTACCGATAATCATGGATTTCAAGAACAATGGACATGATGTTTTAGAAATTGCCTGTTTGAGAGCATGAAGTCGATATTTGTGAATAGCTTGAAGATAACAATAACTTCTTTTGGTTGATTGAAAGTCTTATACAAACAAGCATCAGTTGATAAACATTCCCCGATAACAAGGTTTGTCTTCTCAAAATTATTGAATTTAGTTGAACATGTTTGTCGTACATAACTTTAATAACTGAAAAAAACCACTTCATTGTATATAACTTTTTAAATTTTGTTGTTCATAAGCAGATCTTCACCTTTTGACTAATTTTGTAAATGCATTTTCCATGCTCGGCAATCTTCTTCGAAAATGCCACCAGAGCTGCTACCACAGCAAGATTTCTTTGTGGTATCCCTTGTCCCTACTAACGTCAACGAGAGGGAGATAAACCTGTTTTTAAAATGTTTCTAAATTTCAACAACGTATGCACCTCTTTTTCTCTCCTCTTTATCAACATAATGCAAGGTAAACCTCTACTTCTACATGTACTTTTCCTAATTTTGCATATATGTCTTGGGTTTGACTTACGCTTTATTAGCAGAATCATGAATCTGCTGCTATATCAGGGAAACTTCACCACGTCGATTCAAAGAATCAGTGTTTGAACGTTTCAGGTGCATTGCATTTTCCATGCTTTTCATCTATAAATAATAGGGAATAATAGGGGATTTAGCCCTCCTTGTCTTGTTATATACTCTTTGTAGGCTGCTTTCAGGGTGAAATGCTGTAAACAGGTCTCAAGAAAAGTCTTCTATACTAAAGCATACTGCCTGACAAGGTGAAGTTAGAACAGGAGGCAGAAGGAGCGTTTATCGCCAATGCTTTTCCCAGGCATCAAAGTGCCCTAGTTAAGTTTTAACAAATTGCAAAATCAGGTTTGAGTGACGCGCCCTCGCTTCTTTGGATATCTTATCCCCATCATTATTTATAATGAAGATATTTTCCTCAGCACAAATTCCTTGCAGCATTTTCTGACTCAGCGGAAGCGCACTAGTGCCCTTTTTTTAAAGGAATGCCTTCCTCCTCCCAACAAAGGACACCTTCCGACGGCCCAGTAATCGCTACAACTTAGTTACGTGCTTGCTTACCTTTTCAAGGCTTACAAAAATTTTTACTTTAACTTCTACTATTTATATAAAGAGAATCCTAGGATTGTAAGTCAACATCTTATTTCTAGAGCAAGTAACTTTTCTTTCCTGTTCAATGATTCCAACATTAAGTGGTACATGTTGCAGGCAATATTATATATAATAGAAAAATCAATAAAATTCCTCTCGAGACTCGCAGCAGTTGGCATCTTTTGCTTCTGATGACAATGATATGCTCCTTGGCCACCTATCTTATTCTTGCCGGCACCGGCATCTTTAATTGTTCTGTAGTGTAATTTTACTATAATAGTGAAAGCCTAAATATATAATACACTCTATTCATACATGCAGATGTTCATAGGGAACGACGACTATTACAACACAGGGAACCGTGACGATGACAACAGCTGACTCCTTTAAGAACAAAAATTCATCACTTGTTGTGATATAACGAGAATTGGTAACAAGAAACAGTACAAAACTTACAAGAAAGAGTACCAAAGATCAAAAAATAAACAAAATTTTGTGCATTATTCCGCTTCGGACAATGCCGCTTTCCTGCTCCAAATCATCCGGGATTGTGGACAATCTTGCATTTCAGCCTCGCTTCAGGCTGTGTAGCCAGAGAAAGGCCAGAAATAGGATAGTAGCTGATAGTACCTTTGAGATGAGATAATGGGGATAAAGAAGCTACAGACAAATTAAAAAGCAATTCTTAGAACTCATAATAAAAAGTACAGTATGAAATAAGCTGAGTTCAATGGAGAGGATGTTCCTTCTGCATATAGACAGATAGCATGTACGTGAAACCTCCAGCCATTTGTTGTGTAGACTTGTATCCTGATCAAATAACTAAAGGAAGTAGACTTGCATGCGTTACCGATGGAGGCCAACAGACCTCAAGACAGGATTTGAAGGCAGAACTTACTCTTTACGCCTTAACTTTAGTCTCACTGGTTTAAAAATAATTGATGTTAACGAGTCATTTCCCCGCTGTTGAACACTACACGTTAATGCTACCCATTCTGCAGTAAGGTTGACAAGGCAAGGGGGTGAGGGGAAGTGCCTCTCTAAAATTGGCGCTGGTTGAAAGGAAAAATAGCTGCAACAGTGTTATGATCGACGAGCCCCATCCTCCTAAGAAAACAAAATTTATCTTGCTTTTCCAAACCTGAGATCCTGCTTAAGTGCATGTTACAGTCTTTTTACTGCTACTGTAATCAGAAATTGTTGATAAATATTACACAGCATCTTGATGACATACAGCATTGACCATCAATGACTATTGTTAACTTAGGTCGCCACACGGTTTGCGCAATTTAACATTTCCTTTTGAACCAAGGTCCGCAGCTACGGGAGGCCGGGGTTCCATGCCCCCAGTATTTGGAAAGAAGGATCTAAATGTCATTGACGAAATGTCTCTTATTAATTCTGGCCCATGCTCAACGTTTTTCTTGGATGTGTTAGGTTCCTATAAGCATGACTTCGTTACCCAATGGCAGCATAGGCTGTTAAAATTCTGGTTATGACCTAAGTCAATAGACTAAAATCACTACCAACAGATATTAGTTCACGTGGCGTATAACGTGTATATATTTCTGTAGTTTACAAGAATGATTATGTTTATGTACAGGGGAAATTTGGCATCATTAGGGAATGACGTTAAAGAAAACGTACACTCCTACGCTTATGAAGTCAGAGATTATAAATGCATTTATAATCTCTGATGAACTCAAAGTTGCGGCAGTTCGGCAACCATGGGCAGAAATGTTACCTACAACTATAGAGGGGTGGATGAATAACCACAATCACATGTAGGTAAACCCACTAATAATAACGGCGGCTTAGTTAACCCTTCATCAAGTGCTGTGACCATCTAAAAAGAAGCAAAACAAGCAATCTGAGTTATTCAGGACGTATCCTGGGTCGTACCTGGTGACCGTCGACTCTGATCCACGTTATCGGTGTTTGAACTGCGAAACATCGTATAACATCTGTCTTGTTTATAGACGATCACTTTCATAATCAAGAGCTACGTCACCACGCAGAATCGATTAGAAGTATCGCAAGTTGTCGATTCGGATAAAATTATAATGAGACACAGGAAGCAAAGTTAGACACAAGTGGTTATTTTCCAGGGGCTTGGAGAAGATATTTTGAACGTATCTTCCTAGCCCACCCCTTCTTAAATTTGTTCTGGCCATCCAGGAATTTATCAACAGCTCCCTGGCTAAAACTATCTTGCATAAATGCGCTGCTATCGAACAGTAATGTGATTGGTCAGTTGATGTTATCCTCCAGTGACTCTTTCAAGCCGCACATGTGTAAGAGTGACGCTGTCCCAAATCATTCAAGTGCCAGAATGGAAAATGTCCGAAGGAGAGACTAACACAGCTTTTTACCCACAAGTTTGTTCCCCTAAGAGAATACACCTCAATTATGATATTGTCGAGATTCGACTGTTATGATTACCTGTCGTTCCCAGCAATCTATCATTAGCTAGACTTAAGCTTAAATTCTTTGTGCCCTCGAGTTCACTGACAGCTTTTGACCTGTCCCCTCCACTGATCTCTAAAGAACTCCTTTTGAGATCAGTGGCCCCCTCACCTGAAACATGTTACTCATGCCTGGAATCAGTGGCGGTTTTGAAGAGTGCGGGGTCCTGGGCCGAAAAGGTTTGCCGAGCTCTATGACGTCATGCATTATAAGGCATTTCATTCATGATCATGCTGCAGATGTTCGAAGGGAACCATGTTCCCTCCAGTGGGAATAGCTTCCAAGTTTTTTCTTACTTCCACGAGATTGATGTGGATAGTTAGCCACATATTATTTTCTTGGTATTGAAACGCGGTGACTTTGCAGGCGTGGGGCCATGGCCCGGTCGGCCTCCCCTTAAGACCGCCAATACTTGTATTCCAAACATCTGCGGCAGTCCTTTTTCTATACCGACTGGTACCGCGAACTGATGTTTTACAGTATGTCGTGGTCAATCTCGTCTCAAATAAAGTAAAAACCACTCGTAAAGGAGTGTGATATTTCAAACCAAGTTGTATACAAAGAGAGGGATATGGCATGACATAGACTAGGTTGTAGTTGTTAAAATGCGAAAGTGAATCGATTGAGTTGACTAGGCAGACAGAGAGAAAAATAATGGTGAACAGTTGAAAACAAGGCCTGGTTGATGGCAAGAAAATCTTCAGCGCTACACTAAAGGATTTGGTGAAACCTTTACTTTTATTTTTACACAGATACATATATGTGCGTTTATTTGCTGTCCACAGTACATGAAGTAAATAAGCAACCTATATTATTTACAAGTATGCAAAGGGAAAGTAATGACCTCACAAATCAAATATTTCGGAAACAGTAAGATTTGACTACAAATATCTAAAAGCGGCCCTGGAATAGGCTGTTTCGCAAAATACCAGACTTGTAGGCCCCTAGTGTATACAGTGTTTAAAATAGAGCCGCTTGAATTTCAAAAATAGCTGGTCGAAGCTCTTTTATTCAGAGAGATTAAAAACTTTGAAAGCTGATATCTCGGTGTTGGGCGAGGGCATCACTTTCAGTTTTGGCCATTGACGTTCTTACTGATAGGGCAACATGAAAGTTGAGTCAGAGATTTTAAAACAGATGATCTCTTCATAACCTCTGGTTGAGTATTTTTTCTAGTCTATCGTGACGTCACGCGCTCCCTTCGCGTTGCTGTAAACTAACCTCAGTTCAAGATTAACCTCACTTTCGTTTTACTGGAAGACGAAAATGTTGTCGACTCGTGTTCAGCTGCAAGCCTTGAGTAACCCCGGATAGGCTTATCGATCTTGGAGCAGCGAGTACGGAAGACATGCCAGTAGTTCTAGGATTTGAGGGCAGTGCAAATAAGTTAGGTGTCGGGATCATTCATGATGGCAAAGTCCTAGCCAATGTGAGGAAAACATACATTACCCCACCAGGTCAAGGATTCCAGCCTAAAGATACAGCACGTCACCATCAGGCAGTTGTCCTTGAAGTGCTCGAAAAAGCACTAAAGGAGTCTGAACTTGGAAAGGATGGCATTGATTGCATTTGTTTCACGAAAGGTGTGTATAGATTTTTAAAGAAGGCACATGGGGTTACAATTTCTTGAAATCTTTTAAAAAGAGTGGCATGTACCGGTACGCTAATTTGATGGGTACCCGGTAGGCTGGGTCGGCGCTAGTGCACCCCTACGAATATCGGGAATTGCGTACCGGTATTGTTAAGCAAAGATAAGTACGGCGATGAAATCTACAGCATTTACATTATATGCAAACGTGGTTACAAGACACATAAAATGTAAAAATAATACATTATGGAAATGAAAGTTGTTACTCGTAACAACATCTGCACCGAATGTAGGGTAGTGACTTAACTTGTTTGTTAATTATATTATAGATCAGCGGTATGTGCCTTATACCTATGCTTGTACGTAATATAAATGCTTTAGATTCGTTTACCGTATTTATTTTTGTTAGAGATAACCCTATCCCCACCCTATCCTGAAACAAAACCCTAAGTGAACTTGTTAGTGCCACCTGCTCTGCTACAATTTGACGGGTGGGTGCAATACTGCACTAGCGCAAGCTAGGCCTAGGGACTCTCTCTCCAAACTTCATGATTCAGCGTGCTTACGGAAGACGGCATTGTATAGTATGCAACCAAAGCGCACTTCTTCTTCAGTCAAAGAAAAAATTTAAGCATCTTAGGCCACAATTTTCCTTTTTGTTATTCCAAGGTCGTTATGGAATGTAGGCTAGGCGATTCACCAACGGAAGTGAGACTCCTCCTACTCAGTGCAAAATTGTGAAATTCAAAGTAACAAGACAAGTTCCTACACCAATTATCACATCTTAGCTTTTCTATTAATCTGATATTCACATTGTTTAAGAAGCAGATGTAACCTTCCTCATGTATTTGTTGGAAAACACCTCTGTTTTGCTTACTAGCCCCCTTTTCAATTGCTACCCTTTGATCCCAACACCCCCACTTGCTAAGTCTCAGCCTGAACTTCTTGTTAAAGATACCTGCATAGGCTAACTGCTTACTAAAAATGGGTACTGACCCATGGTTTAGGAATCCTTGATATAAAGAGACCAGCTCACGAACTCCTCCATCACTATCTGACAAATTCACAGATTTTATGTAGCCATATCTTCCTGACCATATTGCCAGGTTAAACAGAAAAGTGTCAGTAGAGACCTGGTGAAGGATAGTGTAGCTTAAAAGTCTACTTCGAAAAACCGTCCAGCACATGTAAAATGGATGCAAAACCTTATATGATGATGATGATGATGATGACTGTATTTGTCTAAATACTGCTCTTGTTTTATATAATTTACTTGTATTTTAGGGGGCTCCCTTTGGGAGTCCCAAGGTTTGGCTTAGTCACCATTGCTCCCGGGACCACGTTGGTTTAGGGTGAAAAGTCTCCCAACTGTGGGTTAGATAGTTAGACAACACATTTAGACCAAGGCATGCTGTAAAACTAAATTTGACAATAGGAAACTCTTGATTCTCTATGGCAGAAATATCCATAAGATCAGTGGCAGATCATGTTTTTTCACGTGTAAGAATAATCAGAATATCACTTGACAGGTTAGCAGTCACAAGAGGGTCAACCTCCACATCTATCAAGGTTATACATATCTGCACAATTAACATCAGGTAGGTTCAGTAGACGACTTTATCACAGTGTAGGGCTCAGTTTGTGAGGAGAGAAGACTTGTGATAGTTTGGTTAACATTGCAGTGGGATGTGAGAAGCTAGAAGCTACTAGTTTTGGCCTAGCAATCAGGTTATCAACATATGATGGCTACAGTTTTTCTGAACCCTGAACACCCTTGTGCCTAAGGTAGCAATGTGGGTGTCCAGGCTGCCTTAGCCCCTTTTGGGGTAGCAAGTGTCTGCTTCATAGTGGAGAAGTCCTTAGAACAGGTGGGGTAAATGAAACATGTTCAGGATTCGATTTAACTGACAAACTCCCAGGTCTCCAATATGGTTGTCTGTAAACAAAAGTTACCATGTTGATATTGGCTACATGAAACATTTATAACTTGCTGGATATTAATACTTGCTCTGAAAGAACTCATTGATTGCTAAGGAACTCTGTGCTAGTACACTGACACTGCTGTTTGTCTAGAGACAAGGTTAGAAGAAGAGAGATGGGCCCAACAAGCCAATTACTATTTTCTGTTGGAGTGTAAAGGAGGAGGACTGCTGGGATGGCCTTAGCTTTAAAATTTTTTGCAGATCTTTACAGAACCACAGATTGTGCCTGTTCACACCTCTTAGAGTAATGTTGAACTCTATGTAGTCTATCATCATCATTCCAGAGTCCATTAGCCTGAAGATAGCAGAAGTATGTCTCAAGACATAGCTCAGAAAAAGACTATAATTCAGAACATGAGAAACATCTACCATCTATCTATGTACCTTTTGGAGATTAATTATTTTTCATACTAATCTGCAACTATTAAAAAGTGGACTGAGGCTCCATTTTATATTGGTCATAGCCCAGAAACCCTTAGAGTTTCAGCCAGAATTTTGATTCATGTTCATGAAATGCATGAGGTACCAGCAAAATTGTTTTCTGCCAAATCAGAGTCATCTGAGGAGATTTCAAGTTGAATTCATGTGATAAAACCTGCAAACAGGCAAATTGTTACTATCGGACGTTTTGGCGAGAAATTACCAGAAGAAGCAAAGTATATTGATATCCTTCTATTGGATTTTAGCAATCGGGTCTTACTATTTTAGTGCAGTGGCTTTCTTTTTAAGCAGTGATTAATTATCTTTCCAGTATTGTATTTTTTTGTTTATAGATTTTAATCTGTACATAATGCATATCAGTTCATCTTCTTTACTGAATCCTTAATGGAGAAAATAGAAGTCAAGTTATACAACTATGATTACTTGCATGTTGCCATTTGCAATAAGTCTATTCAAGATCATGTCTTTATACAAGGACCACTACTCTGTAGATTCCAGTCACTTTCTCAGGTTTTCACTGATAGTCCAGGTTTCATGCCTACTCCATAGGAATACTCCATATGTAGCATTTCTGTAGGTGAAATTTTGTGTTGATATTTATGTTCTTGGTAGTTAAGATATTTGTCAGTGAACTGAAAGCTGTTTTTGGTATACCCATTCTTGGGGCATTTTCTTTGTCTGAATTGCCATCTGAGCTGATTGTACATCCTATGTATGCAAAGGTTTCCACTTGCATTGAACAATTTCTGTGAAATAGGATTTTGCATCTTGGGATCTCCCTTTTCTTAGACATTGCCAGCATGAGCAATTTTTTACAAAATTTGTTTCCAAGCCAAATTTGTTGCTTTTTTCCACTACAATGTCCATTATCTTCTGAAGTTGCTCTTAAGATTCAGCTAGGATTGCTGTGTCATCTACATATCTTAAGTTGTTGTAGTTCGTTCCTCCCGTCTTAACTCCATCCATTTTATTTCTAGTCCATTCCTTAATATTACAAGTTCCTTTAGCATTTTGTCTGTAGCATTATGATGCACATTTCTTATTTCCCAATCAATTTAACAGTATTCTTATTCATTGTTTTTGAGCTGTCTTCTCCTTTTAATTGATCAAGAATTTCAGTGGTCACCCATGGTTTGTGGTTGATTCTATGTATTGATGGCAGTAATTCTTTTGCTGTGTGTTTCAAGGCACCTGTAAACTCTTTAAATATTGTATTGGAATCTTTGCTCAATATAGGATATTTTGCTGTTTTGAATTGCTTTTTATCTCTAGATCTCAAAGTACCATGAAATGTAATGTAGTTTGTATTTTAGGTTTCTTCAATTTCTTAAGTTTTATTTTTATGTAACTAACAAGCAAGACATGATCACTATTGCAGTCTGCTCCTGAAAATGTATGAATGTTATATTTGAATTGTGTGTTGATTGTTATATATTCACGCCATCTGGGCATTTCTATGGCCATTGACGTCTCAGATGTTTAGTAAACCATGAGTTGGGTACTTCATTTTGTTCACACCAATCAGTGAAACTTCTTTTTCTGCCATTTTGTATCCTGATTCCTTCATTCCAACAGTCATTGCATATTTACCCTTGCCAACTTTTGTATTCAGGTCTCCCAAAACAATAGTAATTTCATTCTTCTTGGACTGCTACATACATTTGTCTACGTCATGGTAAAATTCCTTTAGTTCATCTTCTGAGCTAGAGCTAGCGTGTACATATGTACCTGAAGAATGATAATGCTGAATGGTTTCACCTTTAGTATAACAATCAAAGACTTTGTTAATTCCTTGTGGAGTAAAATGCCAACTCCCTTTTCATGATATGTGCCTCCTGAGTAGTCCATGTGGTACTCATCTGTTTTAAAACTACCAGAGCGTATGTTAGAGGCAATGAAACAGTCAACAAATTTTCAAGAGAGATGGCCAAGCTTCATGACCGAGCATTGCTCAAAAGCTCTCTTAGGAAACAGGAAGAAAGTCAACATCACAATTAAAGAAAAATATAAACATTACCCCCTGGTAGGTCTAAAAAGACTGAGATGGGGATAATGCAAGTCTACAAAAGCTTTTCCATCTAAATTCACTCAAACATTCCTAATTTAAAAATTTTGGGGAAGAGTGGTCAAGCATTCCTTGTTCCGATTTTGATACTGTTTCTTGTCTTGTACTCCTTCAGTTGATAGCAGTCCCAAGCTCCCTGGGTACATGTAGAAGCATCACTGAGCACAGAGAGCTGTCTTACCATTGTTGCCCTAGACACTGCTGTGCTTGTTCACTTTTGGTGTATTTTCATTGTGATAGACTAGGAGGAACATGAATAAAATACTAAATTGAGACCCCCTGCTCTCTTCTTCAAGTAGCAGTTCTATAGTAGACAGTTACTCTCCGGACTCTAATAGATGGAGGGGGTGGAATAGTAGGAGGGGTTGGAAAAATTCTCAAGAATTAATAGCCGGGGTTGGAAAAAGAAGAGACTTTCCTTACCGTACTTCATAAGGAAATATTAACAAAAGATGCTAACATTAGTATATATACTTCAACAAATTCAAGAGTTTTTACACACAGATTTTAAATAATTAATGCTTTTCATGAACATAATTTATACAATAATCATGGAGCTACAATGCACTAGCAGAGAACTTTGTGTTTTTAAGCCTTGTTTGATAGATGTCCTGCTTGGAACTTTCTGCCAAAAT
>JAAAKL020014296.1:0-12014 GCA_010016065.2 Carybdea cf. marsupialis auct. non (Linnaeus, 1758) | reverse complement strand
ATCAATGCTTTAATTGATCAGTGAAACCTTATCGTGCATGGAAACCGATACTGAACGAATATATGCTTTGGCCTGACTTTGACCTTTCCTCATTTTTAGCTTACCGCTTTACATGCTAAAAGAAAGAAAGGGAAAAGACATATAATCCTGCGATGGGAACCAACAAATGGAAAATATCGGTCAAATACTAAGGCCTAGCACAAGGTATACAAGAAATGTCCTTTTGCAATGTTTTACTAAGTGCATTTTCATTGGCTGGCTGTGTTAACTATATGTAAAACCTATCGGAAGGTCGAGTTCAGTTTGGTCATGAATCGCAACAGTTAAAAATAACTGTAGATAATTTCAGTCACGGATCTACATAATAGTAATACAAAGGCGCAACGATTGGGATGCAGGGGACAGGGCACGCGCCCTTTAATAAAATTTGACTTTCCCTGTCTTCTTGGCCGTTTCTGTGCAGTTTTTCAGCAAAAACACATGTATTTAACCTTTTTTTAATGCAAGCCCTAATCCCCAGTATGTTTCTAGTGTTTACGCAATCAGAATATCCCATGCTTTCCGAATAAGGGCAGAATGGAAAGAATGTAGTGCAAACCATGAGTTCTGGAAACAGATGATCAGGGCAAGCCTGCCTTTTCCAAGTTTTTCTATCCCTATGAATTGATGCTGTATCAAATACATTGTCAAAACACAAAACATGTACTGACGAAAATACTTTATAAAAAAATTTTCTCAAGAGAACCATGACTGTCTGTGGCTCCAACAAAAGGTAAAATCTTGTATTTCCCACAAATATAACGGCGACTGGGTTGCTAACCCCCAAACAATACAATGGTCAAGTTGACCATTTAAGACCATTTCAATAGTTAGAAATTCTACTTGTCTTTTTTATTTTACACCACTTCATCTTGGCAATGTGAACAAAACTTCGACGTTGACGGGACGGGACAGGACGTTCATCAACTATTCTCCATGTGAGTAGGGTATACCTTCACGTCCAAATATGTTTTTAATAGGATCTTGATCAAGTTAAGCTATTATTTCAAGCTCAATGTAACGATCTCCCATGAAAAGCATCCTGTGCAGACCTGCAGAAAGTTAACGAGCTATTTACGTAAGTTAGTTAATTAGCTATTTAGTGAGTTATACATTGTGAGTCCATAAATGGTAAATTATTCAATTACTATTATTGCAGATTGTAAGTAACTCAAATGTGTTTACAGAACAATTCAAGGAACTTTCGCTTTATATTCCTGTCGACTGAGTCGAAGGGAGAATCATATCACGGCGGTTTCCCGGTTTTATTTTGTCTAGTTCCGTTTGGATTTAATTTTGGTGACATCTGTTCTGTTCTGTTCTCCAGGGCTTGATTCACTCGGATAGGAAGAACCCCTCCCTGGACTCTCTCTATTGGTTTCTATTCCTGGCAATCTGTGGCCATGTGGGTCCGTAGAACTTTGCGAGATCATCACGCCACCGAATCATTGGTCGACCTCTTCCTCTTTTCCACAGCCTGGGAGTCCATTCAGTCGCTCTGATTGTCCATATCCGATCTCGAAGCCTGGAAAGGTGCCCTGCCCATTTGTGTTTGCTAACTTTTATCCATTCTACAACGCCTTGAACGCCACTGCGTTTACGGACCCACTTGTTGTTGTTTGTTCCAATGAGTCCAACGCTTTCTTTCGTGACAAAAGTCTCCTCTTTTACTATGACATTCCGTGTTTACATAAATTAATTCTGATTCTGTTTGTGTGATCAATGGCAGTAAATAGCCACACAAAAAATAATTTCTTGTCTTTTTCGTAATCATTACAACCTCCTCTTTTATTTTCGTTTTGATTTTAGTTAAACCGAGGACATTTGCAGAGGTTGTGACAGCCATATGAAGAGTGGAAACCGATATTGAAAATGTGCATGCAGGTATGTCCGAAACGTTTGGACAACGATCAAGTTCAGATAGCGTGATTTTTCTTATTGGTATAGTTTGGCATTGAATGCTCAAGCAAAATATTTACAAAATATATCGTGCGAGAAAAAATGGCCCACTTATGCAAGTAGTCTGAAAAGTGGTGATTTGAGGATGACGTTTTAAGCAATCGCAACGGTTGTCGAAGAAGATAAGCATGTAGAAATACTAAGACCGCGTTTACACGAGAGCGGATACAAATGGATCCGCACCCAAACTGGTAGGGATCTGCCTTGCGTTTACACGAGACCTAGTGGATCCGATCCCATTTGGATCTGTTATCCGTGCTCGTTTGGGATCGCTTTGAAAACTGGCCTCGTTTGGCTCCGGTACCAGACAGGTCTCGTGTAAACGCTTGGGATCGGATCCAAACGGGCTCTGCTCAAAATTGAGGTTACAAAATTTCCTGTATGAGGTACGTTCCACATGGGCTACCGTTATTTTGGCGCCAAGTTTGATATGCAAGACATTTCAATCAAAACAAAACTCAGTACAAGGATAAAACGTTTCTCTTCTTAAGTTTTACCACTCTAAGAATGGTTGCAGGGACATCGTTCTGCCATAGTCACGCAGGTCAAAGCTATGAAGAGTAAAACTGTCATTGATCTGACACCAGTTCAGAAAAAAAATTTTTTAAGTGTATCTTTGAACGCTAATTTGATATTTGTACAGGATTTTGTAAGGCTTGCATTTTTATCAACAGTAGAGATGTTCTCTTCCTTCTAAACTAGAGAAATTAGCAATAATCAGTTCTTTTTACTGTTTCACGTAAATCTATCGTTAGAGGTTTGTTAATTATATCATACCATTTTGTTAAGTTTGTTCTGCAGTAAAGAAACAATGATATTATGGATATGTATATGAACCTGCTCCACATTTCGTCTATTTTGCTACCTTGCCCCCCCACCTCTAAATGTGGGGAATCACCCATGCAGAAATTGCGTCCAGCTGCTGACCGCAATGGTCTATCCAGTGTTTTTGAGAGATCATTGGTTTAGCCCAACTTTGGGGCTGCAGTCCAGGAGCTCTTGCGTTTACCCCCAACCCATCCATCTCGAAAGACTCACTACTCATAGTTGATGCACTATCTGAGCTCGTCTGTTGAAATAATAATAAACTGAGACAGCAGAAATGGTATTAAAAATGTAGGAAACAGTACAAAGGGGACTTGAGTACCAAATATTTGAGCCCTCTTATCTGATTTATTTGAGAATAGAACAGAACAAAGAGTACTTCAGCAGAAGACACGCATTTCTTACGTTTTTGTTAGGAAATAATGCTTTGCACGATTTTAGAACAATACTCATAATAGTCCTCTTCTAAACATTTTCATAACATCAAACTCTTTGAATTGGAAGATCATATGATCTGCTCATATAAAATGATTGAAGTTTGCTGTTTGTATGTTGCTGACAAATTTCACACTCGCTTTGACAATACAAGCACTCAGATGGTGCGTTGGAAAAGTGATAGCGTCATCAATCGTTTTGGAAATAGTAAGATTTTGACTCCAGATATCTGAAGGCAAAAATGCAATAGGCTGCTTTGCAAACTACCAGACCTGTAGTGTTTAGCGTATTTGAGGTTGAAATCGGAGCCTAGATCTCCTACAAAAAATTATTTAGTGCTTATCCTATATCGATGCTTGTTACCGAAACTTGATACTTGTAGTCTCAAGTTCATTCATTACGTTACCCAACAGAACTCTATTTGAGAACTAACGTCCCTAGTACAAGACTTGGCAGAAACCGTGGCCGCTAAAACCCTTCAGATGGAACATAACTCAGTATTACACAACTTTGACAGCGAGCCTCTTTCTCGTGTTGTTGTTATTGTTACATGCCAGGTCTGTTGCAGACATCGGTGATCATGTCGTTCAAAAACCTTCTGTCTTCAGAATGCGAATGAATGCGATCTTACTCATACTCTTGTTACTCTCCAGATATTCAGGCCTCCAAGAAATGTATCTCTCACTCTTCCCAGTGGCCTCTTTCCCTCTATTTTGCCAGAAGGAGCAAGCTTTTCTAGGCCACTATGCCTATTGAGATGACCAAAATTTGCAGCTGCCTCTTTTTTATCAATTTGATCAGAGATCTTCTAGTATTGGCTCTTTCTAAAACTTTGTTCGTTACTGTCTTTCCATTAAATTCTCATCATTCTCCTAATGACCCACATTTCCAAACCATTATTCTATTCTCATGTTTGTTGGCCCAAAATCATAAATTTCTAAAGAAGCCCATTGTTAAGGTATAACATTTGCGACGGACTATAAACAGCTCTTCACGACTCTCACCTCCTATTTTTACGATTTCACCTTATAAGGTGTCACTAAAAACACACTGCACTTCTTTTCTATAAAACTTAATGCGAGGCATAAAAACGTCAAGTTAGAGCAGGGCAAGGGCGAGAAGCATGATGGCTACCTGCTTTGTAGCTTGCAGGTTGTAGCCAGCCTATCGTCTTAAAAATAAGCCTGGAGTATATTTTTCCCTCTTGGCACTGTTATTGGACATTTCAAGATTTTGTTGAAGAAAAGAAAAAGTGCAGAAGAAAAATAAGAACAAGATTTTAGTAAAGAAGTACTGGAAACTACCCAAAAAGTATTTGTGATAGACTTATTTTGCTGCAGAAACTAGGAGTGATCTATTCTGAACTCTAGAAACTGTGAATAGAGTGCCAGTATGCTAGCAGGTTTCAATAACTTCATAGACTTATCATATTACATTTATAAGTCAGCTCAATGACAAAGCGTTTCAAGGTCCAAATCTGCAGTCTAGAACCTAAATGAAGCAACATGTTGACAGTGTTTAGAGTTATCAAGTGCGTCCGGGCGGTCGACAAGGGCGGTCTTTACCTGCTCACCTTGCCCTTTTTATATGCGTCCTTTTGTCTAAACCATTCCCAAAGGGAGATAAAGGATGTACTATCCACGTTACTCTGCTCAGCTCTGCTAGAGGATGCAATTTTTTAGTCACTAAAAACATAACTTGCGTTAAGTATCGCGGCTACTATCCAAGATGGTGATGGACGTTGAGGAAATCTGGAGAGACGAGCGAAATTGTATTTCTTCAGTTGATGTCGTCAACATCTGACGTTGTCAGCCCCCATTACTTATGTGAACAAGGAAATTTTAACTTCACGCAGATGTGACGGACGTCTAGTCTTTGTTGTGAAAAGGGTATAAGCTTCAGTATTAGCTAGTTGCGTTACAACGGAAGAAATAATAGCATGCGTTGCTTGTTCATGTGTAATGGGATAAATTCAAGAGCAGACAACTATTATCATAAGACAGAGGGTGACAAACTGTGGCCCCATAGAGGAATGACACTAGGGTATCTCCGACATGGATATGTTTTGAAGTGGTAGATTAAAACAAATATAAGGACATAATCTTTAGGCCAAGAATGTTTGAATGAAGAACAGCTGTGTATTAAGTAAGAAACCAAAATAACTAGATCAATGAACAATGGCAACCTTGGCTGAGCTTTGAACGCATTTCGGCGTCTCGTTAACCATTAGAAATGAAGAACTTTACCTTACTCACTTACTTACCTTAGAATTTAAGCGAAGTACAGAACTGAATTTTGGCAGATGGGATATGAATTAACAACTGTTTCTTCCATGAAACGAAGGCTTCCACTACTAAGTGACTCTAAATGCAAGACGTGCTTGCAGATGTTGACTAGTCCGTTCATTTCTTATGTGTACTATATTGAAAAGAAATATTGACATTTAGATTACCTACCCACCAACGACATATCCATAAAATTTTTCCAAGGAAAAGCAGCCATGACCCTGAATGATGATGTCATTTACTAATCATATACAAGGCCAGGCAATCCACTAGTAGATTTTAAACCACTTTAAAATCAAACTTAACTCAAAATGGCAAGTAACTGGATGTGAAAATGCCCCTCTTAGAAGTTAATTACTACTTGAAAAAAAGTTGACTCGAACCTGAGGGAGGGGGGCATGACCCAGGGCCCTCTTTTGATATGCTTTTGTATGAAAGTGGAGACTGGAGTTGTCATCATGTTAGAGATTAAAACAGAGCAATACAGTGTATTTTATATACATACGTAAAAGTTGCCACCCCCTCAAGATATTATGGAGAGCCTTCTATTTGCCTGGGCTTTTTACGATCCCTTGCTGATCGAATTTTTGGAACATTATCACAGTGGCAGCTTTCCTATAGTAATACCCCTTTGGTAATTATTCACTTTCTATGATTTTGCCTTCCTTTCTTCTTATCATCTTGCCATTCTATACACTTTATTTTAAGACAGTCATTGGTATATCAATTCGGATCTTGCGTTTTCATTCCTGCTTTTGCGATGTCACAGTCAGTGCTGTAGGCCGGAAATTCCGAAGGGGGGCGGGGGAAGAGAACGTCCAAGAAGAACTCCTGAGGTGGGAAAAAGGTATCCATGGGTCCCCTCCCAGAAAAATTTGAAATCAATTCCAAGATAGCGGCCAAATACTGAAAGTTAGCTCATGACCCTATCAACAAGCTACACATTTCTCAAGTCCAGCTACGTAATCTATGTATAATCCATTGAGGCGGTCACGGCCCAATGGTATTCCTTTGCGTATATCAGTGGTCAAAGCAGAAGAACTTAGTAAACTTTGATGACCATGACGTATGACGCAATTATGTAGCCTCCCCACTTTATGAAGGTACATGTACATAAACAAACGTATATCCTCTTCCATAGGGGGAAGGGGTAGCGTTTGAATTTCAAAAATCTCTGGTCAAAACTCTGTTGATATTCCTTGGTTCTTTATGTTAGAAACCAGTATCAAATAATAAGGTTTTGTTAGAGAGAATCAAAACTTTGAAAGCTGATACCTCCATGTTGGGAGATGCCAACACTCTTAATTTTGGCGATTGACGTTCTTACTTATCTGGAAATATGAAAATTGAGTTTTTTCCCTTAATTCAAACAAAAGCGAGTGTAAATATGTGACATTACCCGATTTTAACAATTTGACGTGCGAAGTGAATGATATCCTATCAGTTAACTGATACAGGAATCATTCGAGGCTTCAAGTCATAGCCTAACAGAACACAAAAGTTTCCACCTTTTTAAAGCTTTTGACCTGGTGTCGCCATATGTACATAAATGATACAAATAGCCTATCAGAAATTGAGTATAGGTTTGGCATACGAAATTCTGCCACGGAAGTAACGTCAGTCAATTTATTTGAGATGACACACGTATAATGTATACAGGTATATGCTTCCGACCGTAAAGATTATGACTGTTGGAAAACATCGCTTCGGATAGCACTTAGGGAAAAGAACTGGTAAGTAGAGAAGAGAAGTATAGAATACAAGTCCTTGGTGTAGAGTTGTGTCAAGGGTAGTCTCCTGTGCTTTTAGTAAGAAGCTCTGTACTTCAACTATGGAGTTACGACACAAGATGGATTTTCAGAGCCCAGGACTCAAATTCTTCAATCTTGGATCATCTCCCGTTTGTCTCCGTCTGCCTCGTATTAACTGCACTTTTAAGTGGGATATTTGAAATCTCATTTCTATTTCCAACAGGCTTACTCATCTCAAATCCCTGTCTATTATTTGAGTAGAAACTACACACTCTTCTTTACCGGTGGTGATATATTCAATTTCTCAAACTTTTAGATTTCACACAATCATTCTAAGATTCTCCCGTCTGAATTCGATAACTTTCAGTGACCTATAGGCAGGTCGATTGACTGGATACCAATCCCTCCTTTATGACAATTGTAAGAGAACTAGTAGCGAATATGGCTGATGGAGGAAATAACGTTACGAAAAGATGCCTAGTAAAATTATCAGCTTTCTCTGATGATCGTGCAAGTTAGCATCGAAAGCTAAGAGCATATGACATCTTTCAAACTAAGGGTCATTTACTGAGCTTTTTTATGCAACTTCATACTACAAAAGATAGAAGCTTTCATCAGCAAGCAAATCATTCGGATTTGCTTAGGTGATATTTCTCTAAATGATATATAGGACGAAAATGATCCCCCGTTCCAAACAAATCCCACACATCTCCTTTTTCTCATTCCTCCTACCCCCTCTCTTTTTAGATGTATACACAATTTTATTGTCCCTCTTTGTATGTTCTCCAGTATCCTGGCATAATAAATGCTAAGATCACTTCTCTTCCAGTTGCAATGAAGACATTTATTGTATTATAACATGATAGAGAGGAATCTTGCTGTTCCTGGATAAGATTCCTGAATACATTGTTACTGCTCAGCGGCTGATTAACTTGTGGCAGATTTTCAATAAATATGGACTTGTTTCATTAATGAAGAGCCCTAATGTTCCGAAAGCGACATTTTCATATCTTCCGTCTACAGTCTCGAATACAGCTAACATTTCAACAATATTTCAAATGCACTATTGGCAATCATCTGTTTCACGCATCACGCCCTAGTCTTCAAAAAAGAGCTGCCTTGAATAACCGTCGAGGGTTGCATTGGAAACCACAACAAAAAGTATTCTTGGGTGAGAACCGAATTCTATGTCAAGTACGAGGCTTTTTCAAAACTCTTCTTCTAATCTTCAAAACATTCTTCTCCAAGTGTTGTTATCACAGGTTGATGCAAAATCGTGTGACTAATACATCCCTACTGTATATCGTATTGGATTGCGTTGCTTCTGAAAACGAGGTTAGTGGTACCGCCAGGCCACTGCGTTTATCAGTGCTCCTTTTGTTATTATATCGATTTAAGATAACATGGCAGTAAAGATATCAGTAATCTATGATTATAAGGTTTTGAGAAATATGACTGTGAGTGGCAACCAAGCGGAGGCAATAGTGCTGCCCTGCTGGTAATATCCAGAAATTGATTCAAGGGGGAGGGGGGCGGGCGGGGGGATAGGCTATGACCGTGGATTTTGACGTCATTATACTAATCATATAGATCACACAGCGAGACGTGACCCTAGTAAATTTTAATCCACTTTAAAATGCAAATAAACTCAAAATGGCAAGTAACTGAATGCAAACATATCTCTTTAGAGTCTGATTAGTACTTAAATAGAGTTGGCAAAAGCCTGAGGGTGGGGGGTGGCTATGGCTGGATGCCCCTTAATATGACACTAAGAAAGGTTTCCGATGAATACTTTCGACGAAAAATTGATAACCAAAAACTAAGAAAATAATATGGTTAAAATTATTGGAAAATAATATCGTCAAAATTATTGGAGGGCTTCGGGCCCCCTGGTCCCCTACGGAGGTTACACCTATGCTAGGATACATATTTCTGAGATACTACGTTATGAATCTCATTATAATGTATCTATAATGTGTAAAATACGAAATTTTGAGATCAATTAACGTGATGGATCAACTTCTAGTGAAGTCTTTATTTTTAAGTTATATGAAGTTGTTCCTCAGCTTTGAATTTAAATTTAAATTAAATTTGTTGCCGTTCACTTCCTCTTCGATTAACTAAGTACCGCCCCCTCTAAGAATTTATGAGTACCACCCCCTTTACGAATTCACGAGTACCACACTACTCTATGTTTTCATGAGTACCGCCCCCTCTACGAATTCATGAGTACCACCTCCTTTACGAATTCACGAGTACCACACTACTCTACGAATTCATGAGTACCACCCCTTTTACGAATTCACGAGTACCACCCCCTCTATGTATTTATGAGTACCACCCCCTCTACGAATTCATGAGTACCACACCCCTTTACGAATTAATGAGTCCCACACTCCTCTAGGAAGTCAAAGAAAATTTAAGTCCTAAAAAACATGGACCAGTTGCCAAGACTTTATGTCATCAAGAAAGAACAGTACAACACAGAATACGGCATTAGATTTGCACGAATGGCTTTGTTTTTCATTACCTTTGGTGTGGTTCCTTTTGACTTGGCTTTGCTTGTTTTTCCATTTCCCATAATAATATGACCTTCCTTTACTTCTCAGGGCCTCCATGTTATTTATAAAATACATGTGACTATCAATGAGCAACAAGATGGGAAAAGGAGCTCAGGAAATTTCCTAACAGTAAAACTCGACAAGAACTTTTTGGAACTTAATATCAGTTGCCCTTATTTCCGTAGGCACAACATTCTTGCTGTTTCCCCCTGGATTTTTGCATGGGAAACAGGATGTTTGTACATTGATATAAATGGAAATTGTTGATAGAAATGCTAAGAAACAGAAGTACTAACGTCTGGCGTAGTGTAAGGTTATGCGTTGTGTCTTTCCCAGTATGACTCCATTGAGTGTAAGTCAGTTTACTTATATTAGCTAAAAAGGTCTCTCTCAGTAGCCACTACAGATACTACTATCAAAACATCGTATCGGTAGTAGTAGCACTCGAACTACCGATCCTCGGATTATGAGTCCAATAACCTGACCAGGATGAATGTCCACGATTATGAGATCCCGAATCTGACATTTTATTGATTAGTCCACGGTGTTACGAGATTTAAAAGCTTTCAACGTAACAGAAAAGACGAATTTCTGGATACAGTAGGGCAAATTTGCAGAAATAAATTCGTCTAATATATTCATTTTGCTGGTGAGATTTCCCTTTTTTGAGTGTTCGTAGAGAAAGCTACTTGCAATATCGTCTACAACAGATTGCTCGATTACCAGCAGCAGTGGTCCTCTTCAGGAATATTCTCCAGTTGTCTTGGCCTCCACTGAGCCATTCTATAATAAACTCACAGATTTTCTTTTTTGTTTTTCATTAGTTTAGTTTTTGGCCAAGGTCTCCTTGTTTTAAACAGGCATGCCAAGGAGTAAAGATCTGTTTAGTTCGTTGTCTCTTAGCGCATGACTTACTTTAACATGTTTGAGCATATAAACCATTTGCATCCCACCACATTCCTGCACAGTTAATTTCTGATAACTTATCCATTAGTTTTCTTCTCGGTCCAACTGATTCACAATACTTGTCGTTAGAAAACTACAATCTCTTATGTTTCAATTAATCTAGCTACAACAGAGATAATCAACATGAGTCGCTCATCGTTGGCAACATGTAGCCAAGCCTAAAGATCACTCATACTCTCAAAATATCTGCGAGTCTTTCAGATTCCCTCTCCTTTACAATATTATAATTTTTGACTGATTCCATGACACTATTTTTCATAAATTTTTCGTCTTTTTGATGTTCAGATCGGATTTTAGGTATTTGAATTAGGCAGCAAAATTTTTGCAATTTTGTCAGTTAATTTCAAGTTTATAAGCAGTGAGTTTGACTAAGCCACTTTGCCTCAGATTAGTCGTGCATTCTGGTTTAACGAAAGGTTACGTTGTAAAGGATCCTGGGAAAATTACCATGAGCTGCAAAGTCAAAAGGAGGAAGATTTTTCAGAAATGTTACCTCTGGCGATGTTCATAATTGCCTCGCCCCCATTACTTGATTATATATATTAGGCCTTCCTTAGCTCATCTATATACAAAATTATGTATACTTTACAACAGAATTCCAATAATTTTTTGGCAGGCTAGATGTGCTTCTATGATGTTAGATGTGTTGCAAGTATTGCTCTGTAAACATATTGAAGATGAACTTAAAACTTTGCTTGTTATCGTTATTGCTTTCGCCATCACACTTTATTGTGTATTTTTAGTTATTTTTAACGTATTTCTACGGCTTGCACTTCCTTGAAGAAGAAAGAATGAAGAATGAAGAAGGAAGAAGGAAGAAGGAAGAAAGAAGAAAGAAGAAGGAAGAAGAAAGAAAGGAGAAGAAAGATCTTGTTTGTAATTCCATAACCTTTTTTGGTCAGGAGCTGACACTGCATAAATATGTCATGCCATTTAAGCGGAATTTTAGAACGAACGTTGCGTCCATGGTATTTATCATTGCAAATGTGTGGTCACAACAGCTGTCATCCTTCCACATCGGTACGTCTTATCCATTCTCGGTGTGTGGTCTATTTCAGACCAGTTCTTCTAATAAGCTGTCTATAAGCTTTTGCTCTCCCAAAGTTACACTTACTCTTAACGTCATCAATAATGTTGCAACACCCTATATCTCAAAATCTTTTGTCTTCCATCCTTACCCCAATATCACCAGT
>JAAAKL020014295.1:0-12014 GCA_010016065.2 Carybdea cf. marsupialis auct. non (Linnaeus, 1758) | reverse complement strand
GCGCCCCAAGCACTTCATGTTTATGAGATCTATACTATGTAGTTCATGACTGCTTGTGTGTCTGCCTGAGTACTTATGTCAATGAAATGGCACCGATGAAGCTAACAGCGAAACAGAAAATAAGGGTGCTGGTGGTTACCATTGCACACTATTTAGTGCAATTTTAAAGTCTTCGCTTTCGGAGTGGGAGATCCTGGGTTCGAACCGGGCTAGCGCCCCAAGCACTTCATGTTTATGATATATATATATATATATATATATATATATATATACTCCAATAAATCTTTAAAAACAATTTACCCTTGTTGCCTTACCGGTTAAATTTGTAAAATGCTGATGATATCCTGCTAGTGTGTTCAAATCGTCTCCCCAACATGCTTATCCATAGAATATTTTAGACAGTCATCATCATCCAGTAATCTGTTATTAAAAAAGACAAAATACATAGCAATCTTTTTATTTGTTTGTACAGAAATTTTCTTCTGTCCTTGCCTACCACTGCGGCACCTCTTTGATGCCCCTAGTGGTTGTTGCATCTTCAGTGAACGTAAGAGTACAAAAGGTTCCGTCCAGTTGGAATCTTGCAAGTTATATTCACTTAACAATGGAAATGATTTTTCAATGAGCAATTCATTATCTCAGTTTGGTAGCGTATAACAATACAACCTGTCTTATTTGGAAAAAATAACAAGTTCTTTGTGATAAGGACGGGAAAGTTCAGCAAACAGTGGCTTTTGAACCTGTTAAGAATTCGAGAGATCTGTTTTTTGAGACAACAAGATTTTGTTAAGTTTTATTGTCTAAAACTTTTCTAAATTGTTATATGAAATTACAGGTCGTGGTAAAATTTGAGCATTTCCGCAAAATTTATAAGGAAATCGTGTATGAGATCCGCGAAAATTCATTTGAAATATCATAAAAAATATTGGAAGACAATCTGCGTAACAAAACCCGACAAGCAATGACACGAAATAGAGTCTAACTAAGATTACTACCAAAGACCACCATGGATCTCTCCTGCCTGATATGAATAAAGTCTATGAATTTTAATGGCTGACGCTTTCAATACACGAAGTTGATTCATAGGCATTCTTGTATTAATGTTCATTTGTTGAGTGGCATGAAACGTGTTGCATCTGCATTACGCTTGATCAGTGTATATATTTACCTCTTCTGATATTATATCCTAATTAAACCTCTTGATTGGTTGATCATTATTAGTATACTCTTCTTTCAACTTCACTTAATCTGGTCCACAAGCACAAGAAGAGTATATGCGATACTTGACCCGATGATTTACATTTTAAGACCATCAGTTTCCATGATAAGCGACTGAGAAACGAAAGTTTACAACCACATTACACTAGGATCAGAACTGGGTCGCCTATTGTTTCTGAAGAGTTGTGAAGGACATGTCAGATAGTGAAGTTCATCTGTAAGAATTGAGAACACTTACTTGTTCTTTTTTGTCTTGTTTTGTATCCAAATCCAAACAATTCGTCAAGGAACGGATAAATTATTTTTCCTTTTTATAGTTAGTCAGAGATCGAAGAGCCGCCGTGGTCTAGTGGATACGTTCCTTGCCTTCAGTTCATGAGTGTCAGGGTCTGGGTCAGGGGAGTACACGGCGTTAAAACCGCATCATCATCATCTTCATACTTAGTCAGAGATCTGAAAGGAACCAAGAGCAGATGTACGATATTAAAAGGGCACAGGGAATGATCCTTTTAGACTCCTGTCCATGTATTTAAAACGAGGTAACATAACTACTGGAGTTGTTTTTATTCAGCGAAAGTGTTGTCTAACTTTGACATAAAATGGAATGAATGTGCAATCTTTATAACTGTAGGCCTACATTCAGAACATAAAAGGAATGCAACAAGACCAACTAAATGATTAGTTAGATATTAGATATTAGAATTTACATACAGAAAATTCAATGCCAAACCGTCAAGAAAGAATTTACTGGAAGTAATGTAAGAGAAAAAGTTTTGCGAATATGTGTCTTTACGGTTTGGCATAAAAATACCTGCAGTTTCCGAATTTCAGCACGAAGTTAGACTAGATTGACAAGTCAGACTATATATGAAGAAAGTGACAAGAGCATAGCACAAGGACTGCTAGTCCTCGTGTTGTACGATGTGTCCCTACTGTTGTAACTCTTTTATTCTTTTACTATTTATTTTGCATTCATTGCACGAGAAATCTGTGGGATTTTCTTAGGAGTTGACTCTCATTCATTATCAAAATATGACTTCCCTATCTAAAACCAAAAACGTCTTAGTTTCGGAAGTAGAAAATGGTTTGATCCAAGTACTGTACATTCCATTGTCAACAAATTTATGGAGTCGTTGAATATTCGGGGCAGTAGATTTCGAACGTGAAGGACAGACTTTGTCTTTTTAGGTGAGGCAACCTGTTGAGATTTCATCATAAAAATTTCACTATGTCTAGAAATTAGTCTGGACACGATTCTGACAACATGTTTCCAATTAAGAATGTCAAACGTTATTATGCACAGCACCAAGTTTATCAGTGTTTGTCACATCCTCAATGGAAATCAATGCACCATTACACACTGGGATTGAAAGCAAGATGCAACATTATCAGTGCTGTATAACAACTAGATTTCTCCGGTTGAAATAACCTGTAGTGATGACAGTAGATGCTTATTCTGACTTGTCGTTGATTTCTATAAATTGTGTCTTTTTATCATTTATCAATAAGATCAATAACAACCATTAACCTGAGTCACTTTTATACTTAAGATCAAACATTTGTAGATCAATGGGGGGAAATGGTCGTAAGTGTACATGCCACTAAGCTGGCAATAAACTAATTTCTCATGCAGATAATAATAATATAAAAAAAACAAACTTTAGATTTTCGAAAGTATACCACTTCCATCTTACGTCACTGACATACATTTACGTAAAGCATCAAATTGGTCTCATAATCATTTTGGTCTTCGTAATCTTATTAGCGAGTAATTCTACCTCTATTGCTGCTATTGATAAATTCCAATTTATTTACGCCACGATATTGAAACTTTACTTGATCATTTTGGCTCTGGGGTCTGTGAATGAGTAAATTTGTCTTGGTTTTATCAAAATAACTATTGCTTGTAGTTATTGAATATTGCACATTTAGTTCCAGGACACTCCAAAAATAATCTTTTACCTGTTGGAAAAGTTATGATTCCTATCGTTCTTTAATCCAGAAGAATTGGATTTTGTAAGGTGAATAGGTACGACTTACTTGAATTAAAATCTCAGGCACGTTTGCCCCTTGCTCTCTCTGCGTTCCTACTACGCCAATCTTGCTTGTCCATTATTCATCTCTTAGTCGTCTCAATTGGGAGCCCAGTATCTTTACAAATTTGGTCGATCCATCTCAAACTTGGACTCCCAAGTGGTCTTCTACCGGTGAGATTTCCCTTGTAGGCTTGGAAGAGGGGACTGTTTAGTTTGCGGCGGTTCAGGTGGCCAAAATAGCGCATACGCCGGATTGGGTCAACTATTGCTTTCTCCGCTATGACTTCCTTGAGGATTTACACGTTTCTGATCCTTTGCAGACGCGAGATTCCTAAAATTGCTCTGAGGCAGCGCATTTCAAAGGTCAGTAGTTACTTCTTCTCGGTTTCACGCAATGTCCACGTTTCACATGCGTAGATATCAATTGGCATCACTAGTGCTTTATAGAGACGGAGCTTGACGTTTGGTTCTTTGGAAATAGGTATGAAGACGCATCATCAATAGATACAGACACTTCCGACACTTTCGAAACTTCACGAAATTATTTACTTTCCGATGTTTTCCCATAAAACCTTTGTCAACTAAGCTATGATAGTAGTCCACCCGTCTTGATGATACATTCCAACTTTTGATAGGCTATGAACAGGTTAACAGAGAGAATATAATTTTTTCCGTGGTCAAGCATTATGAGTCACATATTTGCCAAGATAAACCTAAACATCAAAATAAGCTCGAGAGGCTAACAAAAGTGGTACTCAGTTTGGTCTTGGGCGAAATTGTTCAACATGAGATGCCCCGTCAACTCCCAAATCCGCTATAGATCAGTGTGTTGATATCCTCATTGTAATATATGTCGATCTCACTGCACCATACGATCACATACCACATGAGTTCCTGCTCAAAGCCTTTGATATATGAACTGGAATGGCCTATCTCGTCTCCATTCGGGAAAAGATGTACGAAGGAACAACAACATCAATTGTTAGAATAAAGGAGCAATTTGAAGTGCTAATCAGTTGCAAACAAGGTGACCAGGAATCAACATGCATCTTTAATTATTTTTTCGACTACGTTGTAGAGATAACGGCAAATGAGATGGATAGTGTGTTTCCAGTCTTCAACATCCATGGTCTAGCAAATATATATGCCCTTTTTGTTACGTCTACTTTTATGTTGTGTTACTAAAGGAAACAAGATCGAAAATGTTGCCGGCTTTGTATATCTTGGTCAGAAGTTTGATGATACAAACCAAACACAAAATGTAGCCCAAAGTAAAATCAGCGGCAAAGCTTAGAGGGTCGCCTGCTTTTGCTTTGTCGGAACCGCTCTTCTCAAAGATATGGTTCCATCCTGAAAATTTCAAACAGATCATCTGGAGGCTATCGGGTTTGTACAACCCTCTGTCCTAATAGATAATCTTACTCTCAGCGATTTCCAACATTAAAAATTCTCTTCGTTGACCCAAGTTAGAACCATCTTTGTATTAGGAGATAAGAGTAAAAACCTTTGTTTCCCCCTTGTGACCTCTGACCTTGAGGTGTCCTCCTTGAAACCTTGAGATGGCGTGAATACGACGTTGATACAGCAATGCTAGACTCTAATGTGAAAAACGTATTGTATTATTCTAATCTCCTCTGGCCATTGTTACAGTAGGCTTAGTTACTCTGTCTCTTAAGAGTAGTTTCAGTGGCTATACATGAATGCCTACTAATTTGAAATGATGTTACTATCTATTTACAACTCAGGGGTCTGTTTCATGGGAATTTGCAGAACGATTTAAAACAAGGGCGATATTGGTACAATAATGGATTGAAGTCGAATTCTGTTCGCTACCAACTGTTACCTTTCTCTGGAAGGAAGAAATTTTTATAACTGGGAACGTTTTATAGTTTGTGTAGAAATAGAGAGATTGTTAGTTCTTTTGAGGATTTGGTTTACGATTTTGTTAAGAAATCTAACTCCTGATGAGATATTGCTCAGCAGAGATTGATTGTTAGCAACGATCTCTCCCTGGTTTGACTTGTGTCATAAGGACAAAGTCTAGGATATTGCATCAGTAATGCTATGTATGACAGCCTTAGATTGCTGCCAGTTGATACATCATAAACATGAACAAAGAATGTATACAAATACATGAGATATTCAAGATCGTCAAGGATTTCAAACCAAATTGGTGAGAATGTTCTTTGTCTTCTACATGAAGGGTCTCTTTAGTAGAAAAGGGAGAAAAAATATTGTGTTATCAGCAATGCACGTAACAGTATTTACATCTTCATCATTTAAAAGTAGTAGAAATCGATTTTACCAGGAAAAACCAGGGAACAACCAGGGAACAACCAGGGAGAAACCCCACCCAGCCCACGTTACTTTGCATACCCTTATTCTTAGAAAATGGATATAAAAGAGCAATGGGAATACCCTTGCTTGCCAGTGATTGTTATTGGCTATCGGCTACAAAAATTGGTATTAAGTATCCTTCCTAAGAAAAACTTAAAAGGCGACAAATTTTAGGGTCATCCTAATTTCCCAATTTACCTTTTAAGTAGATAACAAGAGCTTGGATAAAGAGAGTTGCAATGGAGTTAGCTTTCAGCGTTTTACTCAAACTCACTTACCATTTGTGGATTGTTTCGTAAAGGAGGGATTTTGTGTCAATAGTATTTAATATCAGGACCTGTCTTTTCAAATGAAATGTCAAGGATAGGCAAAATTTGTTTTGCTCCATATTTGAATATAAATTAAATAATTGGGTATAATTTAATGGGTTTTTGAAGAAAATGTTTGCAACACTAAATACTTTTGAAAAAGTAATTTCAAAATATCAAACACATACAGATTAGCAATTAATTTTTTTTTATATTTTACTGCCCTGGAAGACGAAAAACGTTGGTCCGAGAGGAGAGTTCATAACAACTTCTGTCTGAACATTGTGTCATTACAGCTAAATTCAGCCGACTCATATGCCCTGAAAAGATAAAATAGCAAGAGTGATAAAGGAAATGAAAGGGATAAATATAAACATCATGGATCTAACAGAAGTTAGACGGACAGGACCAGACTTAACCATTTATGGCAACTACACACTAATGTACTCCAGGGGCAATGACTACCAAAAAGGAGTTGAAATCCTGATAGGAAACCTTTTATATCTGTAGTGTCTTTTCAAATTTAATCCTGATATATCGTTAATTAATTTTGTCATTGGAATTATTCAAGTATCTGTGCCCACGTGAACCACTGAATAAGCTAAAGTGGAAGAGCTTTACGACTTAATAGACCAAGCCATGAATCAGCTTCATTGGCAAGAAGGAAAGATTAGTCTGGACTACTTCAATGCTATTGTTAGAGATAAAAATATTGATAGTATTGCTAGGCCCTATTGTCTTGGTAAAAGGAATGACAGAGGAAGCTTCTTATACTTTTGGCGAAGGAAAATCAGTTCACAATAACCAATGAGGAGAGGATTTCAAATTTGAGTTTAAAATAGATCAGCGAGACTCACCTGCCTCAGTTGGTATAGCGCACGTTGTAAATGAGTGAACCACGGGTTTGTATCCCGTGGGTCGTATATCTAATTATTTTCAAGTATATTTTCAGAGTATATGTGAAGACTCTGTTTTTCTGTTTGTGAGCGCATGTCATTTTAAAGGCACATGCGATATATCAGGATAAAAGCGCATGTGCTTTTGTCCCGAACAAATTTCACAGATAGGTAATTCTTAAGAGCAAGGTAAAACTTACTCAAAAAAATGCAACGAAAAGAATTTATTCTTTACTGTTTAAAATGCCACATTACTTGATAATTTCTTCGATTTTATTGGATTCAGTTTTATCGAGGTCTTTTTACGTTGTTTTTGCATTTTAATTATAGCCCATTTTCTTGCAGTTATTATGCGTTCCTACGAGCTCCACACCTATTTGGCCACAGGTCCATGATATATATTTATCCTGTTTTTACGAGAGTGATGTACTGCTCCTCTACTTGCCACTTACTTCATCGATATTCATTGGGTTCTTCTGTTGACAGTTTTTCATCCTTGTTGATTCATCATTGACTCGAGTAACTCTTCTATGTCGTGACAAGAATCCATGAGAAGTTGATTAACAAAAGTTTTCTTTGGCCTTACCTGTACTTTTCTTAACGTGTGTCGGATTCCACAATAGGTGGTCACGTAACAATTCGTCATTATTTGGAAAGAGTGGCCTACCAATCGAATTTGTGTTTCTCTGATAACGGTGCTAATCTTTTTTAATTTCCCGTGCTACTGTACTTTAGTGATGTGATCCTTTCAGGATACAGTCAAAACAGCGCAAAGCTTGGTGATACTTGGTGAGGGCCCCGGTTGAAGATTCATACAACAAAGCGGATTCTGCAGTTGTGCGGGAGAAGCCTCTTTCATGTCATCGCAGATATTCGACTTCCACATCAATGAGAGACGTTTGACGGCTGCCCAAGCTTTTGCAACGTGAATCTTAATGTCTTTGTAGGACGATGAAATATTGCTATCAAGATACGTGAACTGTTCAACGGATTTGAGAGGGTGGCCTGATAAGGTGCGGATTCTACCTTGACAGTTGATGGTAATATATCCTTGTCGCACGGAGGAGTCTGTTTGCACCTTCAATTGTGTCCGATAGAAGAACCAAATCGTCGCCAAAATCTGTATGTGTGATGAGATTAGCAGAAAAACGTCGCTTTTTTTCTTTTCTTCAATGTGAAGCCAAATTCATTCATGGGATCGATTGGTGTGCGGACGATATGGTTAGGGCAGATGAGAAATAAGTATGGGGCAAGTGTGTCTCCCTAAAGGACACCTGCCTTAATCTGGAAGAATTTTGTGTCTCCATCGAGTGAGCGAATCAACGCGGTGGAAGTGCTGTAGAGCATCAAAATTGCGTTTACTGATTCGTGTGAAGAATTCTTTCAAGAGGAATCTTCACTTTTTCCACGGTGGAATGAGTGAAACTCCTTTTAAAAAATCTACGAATGATAGCACACAAGAAAGATTTCTAGCACGCACTCCTTCTAGAATTCTTCTGACTGCCAGAATTTGAGCACTGGCTGATTGACCTTGTCTAAATCAATTTTGGTTTATTCGAAGAATATGTTCGATTTATGTCTGAATTGGGTTTAGCAGCATGAGGTTGTATATTTTCTATACTTCTCTGCCTTCCCTAGGTCACTTTTCGTAAGAAATGAAAAAATGTTGCCCTTGGTCCAGGTATCGTTAAGGTTCTGTTCAAAGACATCGTTGCAGAATTTTAGAAGGCTGTCATTGAAAGATTTGGCCTTCCAAACTTCTGGTGGAATTTTATCCAGCCTAGGTGACTTTCCGTTTCTAAACTTTGATATCTTTCTGTTCAATTCATCTTCTGTGAACAGATCAGTTTTAATGTTTAGTAGCACTTTTTGTTGAAGAGTTTCGATCTAACCTTGATCAGTTACAATTGGCTCTTTTCCAAGGAGGTTTTGAAATGGTTCTGCTATTGATTAAGACGGTCTTATTGGCTGCTGGTACAGAGTTTTGCTTGACTGGTCCGTTTTCTATCTGAAACTTTATTTATGGTCTGCCATGCAAGGGAGGTCTGTTTGTTTTCAAAACTTCGACTGATGATGATCCTTTTTTGTATGGAGTATTCCATTTCAGTTTTGAATAATCTAACCACTTCCTCTTTATCATCGTTGTATATAATGCTATTCCTTGTAGTAGGAGAGGATTTCTTTCTTCTTGTGGACTCTTTAATTTTAACACGTTGGTATTTGATAGAGTCTGTTTCCCATGGAAGTCTTGGGAGTTTATTTGCTGAAGAGGTATGGTGTTAGATGCAGCTTCACGATGGACAGCTATAAAGTTGTTGTAACTTGTGTCAGGGTCGTTCAATTCATTTTCGATTTGAAGGGCATCAAAGTGGTTTCTGAGTTCCAGAGTATAGCGATCTCGGATTTCTGTGTTTAACTTGATGGTCTTCCATATAAATGGTGGGATGGAGTTGGATTTTATTTCGTTTGCTTTGAGACTCATCTTGACTTACATGTTGTCTCATGTTGTCTCAAAACCTAGGGCTTTCCTCCGGAAAATGTTCAAAACCATTACTTTGCAACACGTCAACTCCCCTGTCAAACTTCTTATCCATTAGTCGGATTTTGTTCAGGTAGTTTTCTCACTTTTCTTTAATAGGTCCCTCTTCTTCTGTCTCTTTTTACTTTCTTTTCGTGTATTTTGCCAGTTATGTTGTTTGTAAACATGAAGTCAGTTAACTTGGATTTTCACGGGGAGACAAAATAGGGACCTTATTTAGAAAGTAGCAACATGAGAACATTGGTGTAAATTTAATAGGTTTTCCTAACTGATAAATCATAACATATCATATTAAAAACATCAATATTCTGCAACCACAAAGTTTAGTCAAAGGTAAAAATTCTAAGCCTAAACTGATTCTGTCCTTTTATTATACTTGTGGTTTTTATAACGAAACTTCCTTCCTTACTCCCTTATCATTAACTCTCGTAAGATTCTAAAAATTTAACTCGTTTCTTAAAAGGAGCTTAGCTGTTCGTTCTTTTTACATCAGTGCAATGTATTATCATAAAATAGAACATTTTAATTTTGAAGATCTCTAAAGAACTTAAAAAAACCATCAGCAATCTCTGCAGTCGTACGTATTAGGACATCTACTTCAGTAAGATTTGAAAATTTGTTGTGGTTGTAAAAAGCTGAACGTACAAATGTGGAGCATAAATATACTTAAAGTGGCTTAAGAATTTACATAGAAAACCTGATTCTAAACACTCTATCATCAAATGTCTTCTGTATGACTAAAGATGGACAAGCGACACTCTTTTGAAATTTATTTTATACTAGAAGCTCTATTAGTCAGTTTTGATTTCGAGCAAGTAAATACAACGCCGTATTAAATGTGGCAAATAGAATAATAAAACAGCTATTCATAGACATAGAAATAGATACAACCATCAAAAAAGCAAAGCTCATTTTAAAAAGTAACATCTAGATTTGAAATCATGTAATCTAAAACTTTACAATAGATTATTATTTAGAGACAGGATGAAAATACCTTAGGTGTTGTACTTCTGTTCTTTGAAAATGTGCAGGTAGCCAATAATTGGAATATTGTGACTGATGTGACCAAAAAGTAACATCACATAAATTGAAAAATTAATTATACCACGAAGAGCTAATTAAGGCATAGAATGACTTACTTAGAGTAGTGAATTTGAAGCCCTACCGAAGCATAGCCTTGTTATGTTTGCTGATAAGCAACGGTAGCACCATCTCACAACAGTACGGTTTGTCTATCTCAAATTATCTTTAAAATCTCATTTGGTGCCTTACACTCCTACACCCCCTGTCAATAACAAATTTACAGGTCGGAGGCAAGGTATTGTTTTCCAATCCATGTAATCCAAACCACAACAACAACTTCAAGCTGCCATTGCCGCTGGCACGGTCGTTGCAAATGGTCACAGCGAAAGTATCACACATAGATCCGTTGGGTGACAGTGCCGATAGCTTACTTTACTTGGCCGAAGGTTTCGTCCTAAGGATCAAAAGAGAATTTTTACACTACAGTTCATAGTATCTAAACAGAAGGTGTTGGCCACAAGGTTTGTTGGTTGCTATTGAACGACTCTCGTGTCCCTATTATGGAAATACAAGTCTTAATTGCTGAAAGTGGAGGGTACAGGGTGATGTTAGTATTAAAGTAACGCCCATTTTTGAATTATTTCGTCTCAAAGGCTTGCTCAGAGGCCATGGCACATAAATTACTAAATTAAAGACGGATTGGGCGTGGTCAAGTGAATGTAAAGACGCATTTGCAATAACAGATTTGTTAAGTTATACCAACACATACTTGGCAAATAAACATTTTTTATTTGAAGCGAACATACCATATAGAGATAGGAAGAAAATAGTTTTAAGGCATAATTATTATGGTGCTTCATTTTTAAAGATATTAAAACTGACAAGAGAAAGAAAGGACAATTCATTGGAAACATTAGTTATGATTTGTTGAATTATGATACCTTATGTAATAAGACAAGAGGTGCAAATACAAATAATTACTTGACTATTCTCATAATTTTCATCATCGAAGCGAGAATGCTTATCAGTGTTATTATGTACATCTTCATCTATCTCACATGTCAATCAAATCAGTCTGCACAAACTTGACCATCTTTAATGGTCCAACTGGAGACAAACTACGTATTAGATTACAATGAGGATTATATTCCCATAACATGGCGACAAAATTCCCCTTTTTGATATGCTTTAACAACACCTTTTTGTTCTGCATGAAGGTGATGGCATCAATGAATATGATTTTTTTCCACACACACAGCTGAATCACCTTGCTCATATTTAAGGCAAAGCATTTGGCAGGGTTGGCCTACCCGTTTATTTCATGTACGTTTTGGTAAAACATTAACTCAGTTAACTGATCAATATTTCTCTCGATATCAGTTGCTATTTCTTCATCCTCTTCAAAGGCACCAAATGTTTTCCCTTTAACAAAAACCTAGTAGTACTAACCCGTAAAGGCAGATCATCTTGGTAATGCCACACAACTCATTTTAATTTAAGTGATAATAATTGATGTTTATGTATCCTCTATTATTATCTGATGCATCAAGAAAATCTAAACAACTGTGTTGTGATTCTAATTTCTTAGGCGAACGTCATTGATCAATAGTACGTTTTCGTTGTACAACAACATCATCTGGAATAAGAATAACAAGAA
>JAAAKL020014294.1:0-12014 GCA_010016065.2 Carybdea cf. marsupialis auct. non (Linnaeus, 1758) | reverse complement strand
TGTCCATTGTATTTTCGATCCTAGTTGTTTGTATAAATGTGTCATGTTTCTTTAGTACGTTACCGATGTAAGTTCAAGTGATGAGAATCGGCGAAAAGCTTCTTGACCAAAAGAATGAGTTGCCTGTTGAGTTGTCTCTTTAAATGCTGGTGATTATTGGAATGGAAAAGGTAGCTCTGAGCTGATAAGAAGACTTAAGGAGAAAAAAAAGCTATGTATGAAGAGGCAGTGTTTTGGACCATGGTCAAATGCCAGGCTAGGAGTATTTGAAGCATGATATGAGAATGCGTCGACAAAGAGGGCGCATAGACTAAGCTAGGAATCTCCTGTAGTTAGAGCTACACTTGTTGCAATACACAGGACGTATTTGAAGTAGAAAGTTTATGAGTTTAACCAAGGGAGAAGGCTAGAGAGGGCTGCAGGCGACATAAAGAAGGTTATGTTTCCTTGAAAGTTTCCAAGTATCTGTACAGACAGTGACATGTTTACCTTAAAGAGTGTAGTGGAAAAAGCTGATGAGGGTATGTTTGTAGGAATGACTATGTTTGATGCCATATTTAAGTCTAAAGTTCAGTATACGTGAAATATTGGCATCTTTGTTATTATTGGAGATAGGTCATGGTATTTTTCTGAGAATTGCAGGTGGAAAGTAGGAAGATAAAATGCAGATGAATGAGACAGATAAAAACTGCTAAGAAAGAACGGTTATGATTATTACTATAAACAGGAAATGATGATAGTCTTGGACGTCGAGATGTATTCGTCGTCGGACGGAGAAAGGTTCGTAGGTCAATATGAATAGACCAGAGACCAAACTGGTTTGGGAGAGAAAAGATCGCACGCAAAGAACGGTAATAATCCAAGGTAGTAAGCTTGTCCATAAAAAAATCTTGTCTAGCATCTACGTCCTTTAATCCTCCACCCTTTCATCGTAAAACAATGGTCAAGCTCTATTGCCTTGTAATAGCGTCTACTGAATAGTGCGTCTCAAAATCCACACAACAAACTGAAGCTGTCCATGGAAGGCACGTCCAGTCTGTAACTTCATTGCAGAGTGTGAATGGAGAAAGAGAAGGGATTCATGTTTTCCTTAGAAACAAACAATTTTTGACCTCAGAAGGTGTTACAATGTCAATTTGTATGAAGTTTACCTGTTTCTTATCTCGCCTTGGCAATAGCAAAGATTGCACTACCTGCAAGCTTATAAGACTGCTTCTCCACAGATACACTTTGGATTTGTCGCGTCAACAAGTACTCACATTTCATTAAAGGATGGATAAAATACACTGGAAATTTGTAATATGTATGTTGATACTTTGGAAAGGTCGAGTTACTTTGGCAGCGGAGTCTGTTTCTTGTCTGATAACATTTAATGATCAGCTAGGAAATCCATTCAAGCACTTCGAACTAAGACCAAAGACAATAGCAAAAGGAATTGCTTTGGCACAAGATATCAGCGATCTTACAAATCAGGTGAAAAATAACGCCAAGGTCAAGAACGTAACGTTGCTATGCTCTGGTTTGGTGAAGTTTTCGGATTCTACTGTTTGCGTTAGAAAGGGAGATGACCCGAACAAATGCTGGTGGAAACACAGAACTCAGTTTAAACCCTTTACGGATCTACACATCCCCGTTGAGGACATGCGTATTTTTGGGACCATCATGAGTGACCCTGTCCAGGAAACAGTGCCTGCTAAGAAGTTCATCAAGTATAAATCGGCTAGATTCATAGGTCCCCTGATACATGTAGGGCCCAATGTGACATATAACTCCCTGGCGGTATATCAAGGACAGTCATTTAATGGCAGAGGAGTATTTTTTGAGCTTCCATATGGCAGAAAATTAGAAATGAAGAAAACCTGGTTTAAAATATATTCTTACGTAAACATCGGAAATGCACGGTGGTTTGCCTATCCTGAGAAGAACTTTCATGGTGCAGGTACTGCAATTGGACTTCCACCTGGTCGGCAGATGGTGGTTATTGAAGTAGCTCATATGAAGGTCAAATCATTCCGAGCTAAATTTATGAAGAAATAACTTTCAGATTCTACAACTTTTAGGATAATCGGTATCAGAGAAATGATGGCATGCAATGTTTACATATTTTTTACGAACTTACTCCAGATAACTGTTTACACACAATTGAATGCGTGTAAAAGCAATGCAACCTTACTTACTGGACTTAGAGATTTGCCCTTGCTCTATGAACGTGTCCTCTCAATACCTCTTTATGTAACAGGGCATTTTTTAGGTCTTGTACGGCTTGTTCAATGGCTCTACAAGTTTTGATAGATATGCCTTCGAGGAGGTGTCCCAATACTAGCTTTACCATGCCTACGTTTCCAAGTAAGAACGTTATTTGCACGTTTTTCTTTGCTTTGAAAACAGTGTCTCGCAAACGTACTCCTCCGTTTACTAATACTTTCACGACAGGACCGGAATTTTGCAGTAAAACTTTGTAGGATGCTCTTTCTAGGATTTAGTCATTGTTGCACACAACATGCAGCTGTAGGTGCCATCAGTTTTTCTTTGGGTTTTATTGCCAGCGCCGAACTATGTCAATGTTTTTATGAACGAAAGTGCAGAAGCTTGGAGATACAAAATGAATAGTTATAGAAAAAAAGAGTTTCTATCGCTAGAACACGTCCAAGATGTCCAAAGACATGGCATTATAAACGCCACACTTATGCACTCCTTTGCCCTCCTCCTTTGTACAATATTGGGCACATGTCTACCCACTAGCCAAATCTGAGAATACGTTGAGTTAAACATGGTTAAATAGCTGAAATGTTTCTTGGATTTAAAGTGATGATTTACACACGATGTGAGATTAATCTGACTTATCAGTATATCAGTCCTGTGATATTTTTTGATTTTCAAATATAGATAATGAATGGTTCATTTTGAATAAAGTTCCGCTTTTGAAAGAAATTGTTTTGTATTTTCTTCAAAGACGTTATGTGGCAATAAAAGATAGCGAACGATGTTCCTGCTTGCAGAATGCCCATGTCAGAATTGCTTATTTTCATCCCCTACTCTTACTTTAATGGAATTGAATTTCGCGTGGATTAAATTTCGCGTGGATTAAATTTCGCGTGGACTAAATTTCGCGTGGATTAAATTTCGCGTGGATTAAATTTCGCGAGGATTAAATTTCGCGGATTTCGCGGATTTTGGCCAAATCCTCGAAATGAAATACCCACGAAAAAATTTTAAATTTTCACTATTTTCAATATTGTTGCTTCTCTAGGTGAACAACACTGTTTATTTCCTTATTGCATTCAATGACTAAAAGGACAACTTGGTGTTAAATAAGTACAGGAGTCCCAGAAGTACCAGGAGTCCCATCTGCTAAATCTACCAACAATCTAGTGTTCCCATCCGTGAAATCCGCGAAAAATCTGAAAGTAGACCATCCGCGAAAGTAAATCCCGCGAAATATTTAAATTTCTTGGAAGACGCGATCCGCGTCCGTGCAAATTTAAAGTAATTGAGAAAGATGGACAGCATCTGGTTGACGATTTAAATAAATTTTGGCTTAGTCTATCTAGCTCTTTCAGGCATCTCAGACTGCTAGCATACCCCTATTTCCTCCTTGACCCAGAATAATGGGGCGAACGGTGTAGTGGAATGTGAACACATAAGAAGACGAGCAAGGCAGTAATGTTCAACTCCATGATGTCTAGGAAAAGCTTATTATATTCCAAATATATCGATATCATAACCTGAACTCAACTGATAATTGTCACATCAAAACAGTAAGACTGATCGCATTGTTTACTAAAGGCCAATTCACACTGGACGCGGCATAGATGACGCTGTCTTTAAATGGGTAGCGTCACTTGATGCATTGCGTGCGCATAGCGTTTTTTCGGGCATAGCGTCACGACGAGTCAAAGATGGATAAATCCATCTTTGCCGCAAAGCAACGCTTCAGAACAAAGGTAAAACAAGTTCGCAATGCGAGAGAAAGAAGAACGTCTTGTTGATTGGAAGCCATTTCTGAACTGCCGCGTCGTGATGCATCCAAGGTGAATACCACTATGATAAATGTCGCCGCACCGCGCCGCGCCGCATCATGCCGCTTCCAGTGTGAATTGAGCTTAAGTCTTTGATTGATCACAAGGAGCTGATGTGCATTTGTTACCAAATCAAAAGAACGGTGACTAGCGGGTCGAATGGCGCAAATTGCGCAAATGGCGCGAATGGGTCAAATAGGTCAAATGGGTCAAATGGGTCAAATGGATCGAATGGATCGAATGGTTCGAATGGTTCGAATGGTTCGAATTGGTCCAATGGCCAATCGCTGCTCTAGCAAATATCCTGTCCGTATATGCTATTACACTCGATGAAACATTTGAAAAGCTCTTGAGCCTTTAAATAGCTATTGTTCAAGAAACATTGAAAGCCACATCAAATGAGATCCTCATTAAAAAATATTCTCAAAGGTATATGATGATATGCATCTTTTTTACTACTTAACAGTACACGTTTTCCCTTGCCTTGTACTCATATTTTCATTTCAACTTTCTGTCTATTAACAAACGGTAGCCTTTCTGAATATAAACGGATTTTTAAGGGACCAAGTCAACCTCGGTTGAAATGTCGAGCCCAGGCATAAGCCAGGAGTCTGCTTTATTTTCTTGCTTGTCTTAGATTTTCATGCTACACACAAGTTTATCTACAGATGATGTCGGGGAATAGTTGTTTTCTGCCTTTTCGATATTTCCATACATTGATCGTGCTTCCACTTACTGCCGTCAAGACAAAACTTTAATATTTAGGTCTTTAGATCGGCGAATCTAAGTTAACTTGCTTCCAAACCGAAATGTTTTCCATCTATAACTTTTGCCTTTGTATCGTTTCTACCGAAAGAGCTCGTACCCAGCAAATTTTGCTGTCAGCAGACGTTACTTAAGGCGATATGATTTTCTAACCTCCAGTGTACCCTGGTCGATATCAAAGTTTAGATGTTTTTATCTTGTCTTCCTACCCACCCTCTCTGACTCTCACCGACATACATAATTCCCTTTTGATAAAAGCATTTTTGAAATACCTTGCAATGTCACATTTCCTTTTTATTTCGAACCCAGTTCGATGGCATGCTCTATCTCTATCTATCTGTCTATATATGTACCATGTCGGATAACGTTGGCGACCGTGTTGCCTATCACTGTCTGTTGTTTGTTGCTTCTACTATTTCACTTTTTGTCCACTCTTCCCTTCAGTTCATCCCTAAAACAATGTAACTAGGCCCGCCTCGGTCTTAATCTTGATTTCCTCCCCTCTGTCTATCCTCTTTGGAACCTTATTCTCTAATCTCACTTTTCTAATCACATATCCTAAAAACCTAATTCGCCTGGTCGTGATGGAACTCCTCATTTCACCTTTTTGCCCAACATGCTCTAACACAGAATCCTGGGTGACATGATCCATCCAGAAAAACCTTTAAAGTCCTTCTTAAAAATACATTTCTGTTGCTTCTCTTTATTTCTATTTGTGCTCTAGGCTGGCCAAGTACGATAATTTGCAGCATGCTGGTTACATTCGGCTACCTGGTCATGACTGAATCAGCAAAATAATTGAATCAAACGGTTGTGAAAGTACATCTTTATAACGAAACATTTACATATTAACACATATTTTAATTTCAACTCTTAGACTTAAAGTTATCTTCTTCATTATGTATCTTGCTAGCCGTTTTGCAATAATGTCTAATTCCCTTGAATTACAACATTATGTGTGTTACTACAAAGGACGGGGGAACAGGGGGCAGAGGGGGCCATGGCCCCCAAAGATTTGCAAATCTCATTTTCTTGGCTCGTGAACTTTAACTCAAAATGGGGTTTCAGACTTCGTTAGGTCAATGATAATGTCATCATGAAATTGTTTTATCTGCTAAAACTGTTCAATTATTACACCTTACGAAACACCCTTTTCCACACAATGATCAAAGGCACCTTAGTGGAACATGAAAAAGTAAAGTTGAACTCAGCTTACTGCCCCCCCCAATCTGCTGTACCTTCCCCCGCCCCTGCTACACAATTTTGTATAATTTTTGTACATTGAGTATTTGAGTACTAACACAAAGTAAGGCAACACACGCTTTCTCCGCCTGCTTCAAAACCCTATGTGGGAGTCTCGTTTGGTGGACTGCACCTTCAGCAGCATTTGCACTTACCCTTAAGTGATGATCTGAAAATTTTAAACTTTTTACAACCGGATTTTGAATGTTTGGTCAGTGGTCTTGCATCCCATAACTCGCTCTTGAATCCTGTACATACTCTAGACTACAATCTTGATGAAAAAACGATTTAAACATCATTTGCTAAGTAAGATAACCAAGATTTGCGTTTATGGGTTGTTCATGTACATTATTTCTTCCCCGCTACCACTGTTTTGCTCTGTTTTATCCTCTAGACTTCCCAGTAAAGAACGAGCACGGTATAATTCTATAAAACTTCCTAAATCGTATTGCTTTCCATGTGTAAGACCCAATTTGTCAAATTGATATGAAAGTCCAGGATCGATATAAAATTTCCATTGCGCTTTTCCAGTTAGGACATACGAACCTAGATTGATACTTGTCTCGTTGAGTTCGAAATCTTTTCCTTTATTGACCTCGAAAAATTTTCCAGGGCCATTGAAAGCCTCCCCTTCATATATTGTTAATGAATTTATCTGTGTTGTTGAATCCCCTTTGTTTTCCAAGGGTCCAAGAAAGCGAGCAGATTTAAACTGTTTAAGTTCAGCGGGTCGAAATCTTTTGAATTTTATCCTTTTCTTGGTCAATAATGTCCCAAGGATCATGAATTGTGATTTGGGTTTTTGAAATTCGCCGTCCAAATTCGGTAAACTCATGGAGCTAGGCTCTTGTATATCCTTTGTTGATAGTTTAACAAAACCTTGGCATCCCATTGAGATTTGTTTCAATTTTCCAGCCTTCTCGATGGCATCTAGAACGTTTTGTAAACTCTGAATTCCTGCAACTCCATAATTCACCTCCTCCGGATTTATTTCAATCGTATCCGATTCATTCCCTTTTTGTGGCTTTAGCTTAACCTTGCACAAAGCTTTTTCGAATCCGAACGCATTTTTTAACGTAAAGTATGACACGAGACACACTTGAAGTAGTCGAAATAGCAACGGAACCATCCCCTTCTTGTCAAGTTAATGGAATACAAAGTCATACGACTAAAAGATTGTTTTTGTGTAGGCTAGTTTTCTCCATCCGTAAGTAGTACCCTCAAACATTACCGCGATCGTAATCCCGTCTCTGATCCATGCGCCTGTCAGGTCAATAGATAAACCGCTTCAACGCCTTATGGGAATAGTCACTGGTTCTGCTACTGAAAATACAATTGGAGAATGGTAAAATACTTCAACTAAAACTAGGGCGTTGCAGAAACACAAAAACCAGCGAAAAGATCAGATTTTGAATAAGCATACAACAACAGAAAGTGAAATATAATAACTTAATTTCTTTAATTCTGTTTTACTCGTGAGTAGCACGTTCTTGGCCTGATATTAAAATTTATAATCTTTCAACACGTAAGATTTAATCACAATGCCAGCTGTTTATTAAATTTTATTCCTTTTCCAGTTAATTCTATTTCAGTCTTTTAGATGTCATTGGTAACAGGTTAAGTATTCACAGGAATACTGATTTATTAATGCTTCGTTCGAGAAACTTTAAAGCTTAGGCACGACTAGACAGAAGCCAAATGGTTCAAAAATGAAATATTTTACATTACGACTGTCTGTCCTCCTATACGGTTAAACGTTTATAACACAACTGTTACGAAAACTACAAATGCATTTCAGAAACCAGGATCTCGATGAAAGGAAGATCTCCTTTATACATTCCAACCCTCTTATACTGGACTGTCCCTTTACCTAGCGTTCGACAATAAAACAATACGTTACTTTATATTCATATCAATCTACTTATTTAAGACTTGGGCGTAAAAGGCAGCCTTTCTATCCAGATTTTAGTGAGGCCTACCTTAATTCTTTCGGCTTGACCTCACTGAAAAGTTCGCATTCGTCCTATTCCATCATTGGTCTTAGATCGACAATTTTTATGAAAATGGTCACATCGACCATAAACAGTTAGCTTGTGGGCGGTCATAAAATACATAATGTGGTTGTGGAAGACCAAAAGATACTAATGAATCTGTTGTCTTATAGGACTGCACCGAATTGTCTGGTCGTTCGTATGAATTCACCAACGTTGATTTGCTGTGACTTGCTGACAGCGGCTATTACTACTAGTGTAGTATGATTGCGGAAAGGTCTGGTTGAGTGACCTTCTAGTGGCATAATACAGCCGGCACAGCAGCGCCAGGGCCGAGACTGTCGGCCATTGACCAACGAGACTGGGCGTAACACTACCCAGCATTTGTCTATTAATGGAAATCTAATCCCTTATATTACGACAATAACATGCGCTGACTAGTAACCGATCGTGATAAATAGTACATATACTCATTAAAGCTTAGTAGACAAGCGTACCCTGCTCAGAAAAATAACGTCGACGTCGATTTTACTGCCTAAAGAAAGATAGGAGTTTCCCGTTAACCTAAGCACACAATTACAATGTGTGTTTATGAGGCTTCCAGGAAACAATTGACGCATGTAAACTTTCTCCATTCCAAATAAAATAGCACAACCAAATAGTTACGTAAACTTACCCGATTGGTTTAGAGGAATTAGGTGGAGAATTAATGCCGTTTGAGTTCGTATCTACAAAAAATATATCAACAATGGCGTGAGCTTAGCATTAATTCCAAGCCAAATGGACTACAAACAACACTGCTAAGCTATTTGGGTAAGCATAAAAATGTCGGGCATCTCAAATAGAGAAACAGAAGGCACCTCCCCAGCTCAATATCAATTCCACATCAAATGGACTACAAACAACACTGCTAAGCTATTTGGGAAAGCATAAAAATGTCGGGCATCTCAAATAGAGTAACAGAAGGCACCTCCTTAAAAAAATTTGAGTATACAGCTGAGCTTATCAAGGTCATTCATAACTTGTCATAAAGAATATCGAGCTCAAATGCGTTTCTGTTTTATGTCATACTACGTACTTTTGCATTATTTGCTTCACTTACGGAAATGAGTTTGCCTCACTTGCAATCAACGTTAGATTTCTACATGAAAAAATGGCAAGACACCTGTGTATGCCAATTTCAGTGCCAACAAAATCAATATTAAAATAAAAAACATATCGGTCAGACAGCTGGAAAGGTGCTATGCTGTTATGAGCCTCATCTGTTCTGGGCAGAAGATCTGTGAGATGCTGCACTTCCCATTACAGTAATGGACAGTAACACCTCTTTTACAACCAAAATAGGCATACTTTAGATCAGGGATAACGGATGAAATGTTTACCTGAAATATGGTTTACAGTAGGCAAGGACGGCGCCGGTGGTGGAGGTGGTAGACTTGTTGTGGTAGACACTGTCGTTACTGTCGAGGAGGGATTCTTTGTTGACTTGACTGCTGATGTAACTTGTACCGTGGAGGTGGTTAACGCTGCTGGAGGTTGCGCCACTGAATTCAGATGCACAGGCCCATTTGTGGTTATCGCTGTCGTTGTCGTGGTCGATACAGTTGTTGATGAGTTGGGTGGGGTAGATTTTGAGTTCTTTCGCGGAGAGTTCTGGGGCTAAGACGAAAGACGGCAATACAAGGTTTATTTACGTTACTTAAAAGATAATAGAAACGCACATTTCCCTATAGACATTGTGAAGGTTTGCCTTTTTACTGCTACTGGTCCGTATGAGAAGCTACATATCAGTTTAAAAGAACTGCAGCACCGCAAAGTTAGGTCCACTTGTAGTCTCAAAATATCATAAAAAGTGATTTTTAGTGCCAACGGTACAGTAAAGCAGGTTCCCTTGCATGATCACGTACTGAGATATACAGTTCAAAAACATAAAAAAACTCATGTGCTCTTTGTAAGTACACTGGAACATTTCTTACGTTGGGATCCCTATGGGCACAGTGATTTATTATTGATATGTTAAATTCCATGTGATAATAGTTTCTGGCTTAAAAGCTTCAAAACCACACTACTAGCTTAACATCTGTCACTTCATACACAGAGCTGTTGTAAATGTTGCAACATACATGTTCCACACCCTCAAAACGGCTGCATTTTGGAAGAGGAAATCAGAGAAACAGATGCCTAGGCATTCGGGCTAACAAATCCCTTGGCTGCACGAGTACAACAGGCGTTAAACTGTGGCTTAATAACTGAAATATCAAACTTCTGGGGCGGATCAACGTTGCACAGAAGCTCACGATAATACCATTTTAACGTGAGAGTTCTGACGTCCGTCATGTTTGTGTAAATTTGTCGCTTTATTGTTCAAATGATTCTTGGGAGTGGCAACATCACACATTGAACAAGCCAACTATATTGCAATATCACCCGTCAGTCCAGAATTCTTTAAGTCGACCACCATAATGGATAGTAGCTACGATAACAAAATTAAGTTTTATTTCTAGTAACTCTTTAAATTGGCGTTCTCAAACAGAGGTGAACGGAGTCACAAGGATAAGACGATGTCCTTTATTCATATTTGGAAAGGTGTTTTGCCCAACTTGAGAAGTAACATAAGAAGACGATGACTTACATAACACGACACAATCAGTAACTAAGAAACCCCTTGCTCTCTAAGACCCCGTTTCTACGAGATCGGATCCATATGGGAGCGGATCCATTTTTATCCGTACTCGTTTTTGCAGGCGTTTACACGGGTACGGATCCAAAAATAACATGCGTTTTGGCGAGATCGGATACATTTGGATCCGCTTGAAAGCGCATACGTGGAAATAGTTTTTAAAAGTGGTCGGGAAGAGTAGACCTGCTCAAGTTGTTTGATTTGCAATATGATACTACTTTAAGGAGAAGAGCACTGTTCTACCCTTTGTCTGATCAGTTGCCATAACTGGTTTAAATCCTGAGTGGTAAAACTATAGAAGAGAAACGTTGCACTGAGTTTTGTTTTGATTGCGATGTTTTGCATATCAGATTTGGCGCCAAAATAACGGTAGTCCATGTGGAATATACCTCATACTGGAAATTTTGTAACCTCCATTTCGATCAGAGCCCATTTGGATCCGATCCAAAGCGTTTACACGAGACCTGTCTGGTACCGGAGCCAGACGAGACCTGTTTTCAAAGCGATCCCAAACGAGCACGGATAGCAGATCCAAATGAGATCGGATCCACCAGGTCTCGTTTAAACGCAAGGCCGATTCGTACCAGTTTGGGTACGGATCCATTTCGATCCGCTCTCGTGTCAACGCGGTCTAAATTTTACAGGTCATACAGTTTAGAAAGGCTGCACACCCTTTTCGACAAGGCTCACTTCAAGCTGCAGGTAGAGACCTCTAAAAGATGCTTCACTTTAATACTTACTGGTGATGGAGACCCAATGACCAACGTATCTGTATTTTCTCCTACAGAAGTAGACAAAGATGAGTTGAAGGGGACGCTCACAGCTGTTGATGCCTTAGAAGACGGAGAGCTTGGAACTCCGATGAATCCACTGTTGGAATTAACTGACGAGCTGGGAGATGGCTGTTGCTCGTCCTCATCTTCCTTACTATTGGAATCCAATGGAGATCTCATTGTTATCTCTGCTGCTAATGATTGGGAGAATCAGACAAAAATATTATTTTTCTGAGTATGCCGATAAAAATATAGCTAAGCAGGTGGAGATCTATTGTAGTGGATGAAATTAAGTTGAATGATAGCATGAAAACGCATCAAATGAATCCTATTAACGGACACTAGCATTGAAAACGGCAATAACTACGTAGAAGATGATAATGAAAATGATGATGGCGATGAGGAGGAGGAGGAGGAGGAGGAGGAGGAGGAGGATAATGATGATGATGATGATGATGATGATGATGATGAGGAGGAGGAGGAGGATGATGAGGATGATGATGATGATGATGATGATGATGATGATGATGATGATGATGATGAT
>JAAAKL020014293.1:0-12014 GCA_010016065.2 Carybdea cf. marsupialis auct. non (Linnaeus, 1758) | reverse complement strand
CAATTTCAGGAATCTTGCATGATCGATTATGAAAAGTCCGTAAAATCAAAGAAAGACAAACCTCGTATGAAACTATGGTAGTAGCATACTTCAGTTTGGGGTAATTTCAAGCACGTAGGTGTAGTAGGTGTTCAAGTGGGTAATTTCTTCGCCATCTTGACCCGAAGAAAACATTTTGTTTTATTCTCCTTGTTGTTTTGTGCTTGCTTTTTGGAGAAATTTTGGGAGAAAAATAAGCAATTGGTCATGGGTAAATGATTACTTGTGGAACACATAACTTGAGTCTTCCCTACCAGGTTTGTGCTTGTCAACGCAAGTTGGTGTCGTTATTGGCTAATGGTTTGTGTGTTTGTTGTTGTTGCTTTTTGTGTTGTGGGTGGGTGTGTGGGGGTGTGTGGGGGGGGGGGTCTAGCATCGTTTCTTATTAGTTATGTAAACGTCTCGGGATTCGGAAATCTACATTTACAGGTCCTTTAGATCAATCTCATCCAACTGCATATGGTTTCTTATTCCGAGCAGATCTTGCTTGTATAATTTTTCGTGGATGCTTGAAATGAGATAGGGTTAACAGGTACTCCCATTGTTCTGATTTTATTCAGTTGAAATTTCTTCCTTTGCCTGGTTCAGTTGAAGCAGACGTTTTTCCAATTTTGATTCTCCTGGATATGTGCGTTTCTAACTTGGGTTGCTATGCCAATACAATTGTCGACCAATGTCATTGACAAGCTATATACGCTGGTCGATATGTAATGATTGTAGATTCTATTGAGAATTCCCTTCTTACTAGATTCGAGCTTGTGTATTTATGTAAGAGGTGGAGATGTCACTGAACTGACTTTGTCTCATGGATGCACATTGGTTTCAAGAATCTCTCGTGGGGGGGGGAGGTGGACATGGAACAGTAATCTTCCCCCAAATGCACAACCGGTAATCATCAAGTATGAACTGTTTCCAAAACTTTTTTACTTCCCTTTTCCACTACCATCGCCGTTTTGGAGTCCAAAATTTGTTGCTCCTAATGGGACTGCGATTCATGTGATGCTTATCTATCTTGCCTCAGCCTTTTAGTGGTATCACTGACTGCTTAATCTCTGTAAAGGTACTGAAACTGGAGGCGGGAAGGGGGCAATCAACCTATATTTTGCCTACTCTACTATCCTCAAATTTAGAGACAACAGTGTAAACAACAAATCAGGTGTTAAATGTGTCGGAATAAGCCTACGAGATCCTCTGTCTGATCTGTAAAGAATTCATCCTCTGTTTATCTTATACAATATAAACAACTGATTAAGATGTTTGCGAAAATCTATCATGCCAATGAAGCTGCAACCTCAAAAAGTTCCGATGTTTGTTGCAAGGGAGCTGGAGAATCAAGAGTGAGGCCTTGCTTCTAATTATAATCCTCAGAAGCATAAAAACACATTTCTTAATGTGATATAGTATATAACATTACAAAATATAATCGTAATATAATTAACCCTGTCAATGTGTAGCATTTTGTGATGCGTTTGGTCTGTCACTGCATGATATAGTGCATAACGTGTAAAATTATCTTCCATATAAAAGATGCATTGTTACTTCCTAAATGAAGGAAACGAATCGTATATGCACTCGACATCTTTTCTTTAAAATACAAACCCGCATGTTATTGATGACTAAAGAGAAAGAGCAATACTAAAGACATTTGAAGCTGATATTGACACTCTTTGAAATTAAGGGGGTTTTCGGTTTCTAAAATGAAGGATCTGACTCCCTAACGTAGACTATCGTTCAAGGGATTGATGCCTCCGGCAAAGATGATAGGAGATCTTTATTCCAGTTGATGAGGCATACAAGACACAAACCACAAGCACTGGGTATTTCCAGGTATTCCCATACTAACACCTCTGATGTCTTGCCGGAGACTCCAAGGGCAAACTGTGCTGTGATGAGCTTACTTATACAGCTCTTCGAAATCCACGACTGATGCTACTTAAACCTTGTTGCTCCCTGAATATACCACCTACCCTGGTAAGTTATTAAAGGGCTTGTTGTAATAATGCCATCCTGGCATGTGGCCCTTCCTTTCGGCTGCTCATTTTCTCCTTTGGCGAGAATGTTGTAAGCAAACACAGGCAGTTCACAGATTTGTTCTCAGCGAAAGTAGTGATCAAAACAAAGCAACCGCATTTGAATGAAAAATCACATCGCCTGGCATCGTGGTTTTATCATACGCATGGCTTGAGTTACTTGTATACACTCCCATGATTTTTCCTTCAGTTCATAATGGTGGGAGAAATTAGAAGTTAATAACATGTACTATTTTTGTCGTGAAGTGTCTATGAGACCAAATCTCCATACAATCACAGAACTGCCCCTTTTGTTGATGTTGACAATCAACCAGTGAAGAGGCTCTAATGACTCCGAGAAGTCTCAAAGGAAAACAACCTAGCTGGTTATTTCTTCGTGTCCAACATCAAACAAAAAACAGTACTCCTCACTTTTGAACGCGTGCAAGCATTGAAAAGCACCCATTGTCGTCCCCATTTTCGGAAACACACGCAAACCCCATGTGGCAATGCTGGTGATCACGTGACTTGATTGAAAAACATGCATAAAAACATTGTTATCTCGTCGATACCTGTTACAACACTATTTCAGGGTTTGCGAAGAACAAGGAGTCGACAGTGGTCGCAAAAGTGAGGAGTTTTTCAGCGGATGGTTGATTGCCATTGAAAACACAGGAAGGGAGTTTGATTCTTCGTCCACATTATGAGCAAGCAAAGTGTTATTGTTCTGTGATCTTCCATCACGTAGCTTTTGGTGTCTGCACATTGGCCACAACACAATAGCCCTACACTGAAATTCGTGACGGTGCATTCACGCCTTCATTATTCACACTTGAGTTACCATATAAAAACTGACAATCAACCTTGTTTTGGTCAGTTTGACGGAAGATCGCAGTTCGGCGAGGAGATAATATAACCAAAGGGAAATAGAAAAACAACGGAGTTTTTGGATCGGAGACATCCATGTTTCAGCAGTTATTCTATGTTACTCGGTGAGATCCTTAGAGCCATAAACGCCATCGAATCGTATTTTTCTCTTGGATATTTTGTCGATTTTTTATCGTTTGAAATATTGCTTATACCCTTCTCGTCGTCACATTGTTGAGTTTCCTTCTCAAAAACGGCCTCAAAATAACGCGATTAACTTCATATCGCCCTTCCAGGGACTATCTAAGGATGGGTTCACGAATTTCGACAGCCAAAAGAAACGACAACAACGATCGCAAGGAGGCGAAGTTCAAGAGACGATCTAAAGGAAGGAGAGACATTGGATTGAATGGGAATTATGCTACACCTAGACCAAGGAAATTAGAGATTTTACTCGATCGTCCACCGGCACCGGAGAGAATACAGCATCTACATAGTTGGAACTCAGAGGATAGGTCTATGAACATTTACGTGAAAGAAGACGATCCTTTAACATCACATCGACACCCAGTGGCTCAAAGTACCGATGCCATACGAGGGAAAATTGGTTATACCAAAGGGCTTCATGTTTGGGACATTACATGGTCAACGAGGCAACGAGGAACACATGCCGTCGTTGGAGTTACCACGAAAAAGGCGACCCTTCACTGCGCAGGTTATCACTCGCTTGTTGGTAGCAATTCCGAGTCATGGGGATGGGATTTAGGACGAAATAAACTATTTCATAACGAAAAGGCTTTCTCAAGTCAGAGTTATCCTCGTTCCCTAGGGCCAGACGAAACTTTTATTGTGCCTGATACGGTGCGATGTATTCTTGACATGGACTTAGGTACATTGGCATTTGAAGTCGATGGACAGTATTTAGGAGTTGCTTTCTCTGGCTTAAAAGGAAAGTGCCTCTACCCGACAATATCTGCAGTTTGGGGACACTGTGAAGTCACAATAAAATATATCGGCAGCCTAGATCGTAAGTACCAATTCATTTCCTTGATGTAGTTTAAACTGTTCAACGCGACGATTCAGGCCATGTTGATTCTTGTTTACCTCTCGACATGGACCGTGAATGTCCCGATATCCCTAGTGAAAAGGGGTTTCTTTAGTCAGAATTTCATCAATATTTTACAGCAAGCGTGTTTGAAAATAGTTTCTGATTCCAGTTCTATTTTTGGGCCATTTCCATCTTGTTTTGGCGCATATGTCAAGTCAAGGTACTCCAGAAATTTGTCTCAGCGAGGATTCTATTGTTTTGTTTTGATCTCGTCGGAGGTCGTCATGTGGAAAGAAAATCATCGACTGTAGTCTCTCAAAATTTCTATCGCAGATTTTGTAAAATCTGACAAGTTATTAAGTAATATGGGCTATGTTTCTCATACTTTTGGTTGTAAGACCAGTTCGGAAGGTGAGATGGCATTTCTTTATGGCAACCATTGAATGACACATCGACGTGAACTGTTGAGGCGAGACAATTGTGTAAGAGGCACGACTTCCCGTCCTCGTAAACAAATGGAGATCGCATTGGAAATGATCGCTTAGTTTTGACATGCTCTGTTGCCTTATTGTAAGCTTAACTCGTATGAAACTGACCACGCTTAACGATTTCTGGGAGTTACGGTGACGTATTCAACCGTTAATTTCTGTCGCTTTGGATCGAAGGGTTTTAGTCTGTTCTGTTTTTGTCTCTGACGTAAGTTTTTCAGCTCTCCATTTTTTTATCGAGTGTGGGGGTTCCCCTTGGCTTGCTTATATATTTTTTCCTTCGTTCATGCAACGATCAGGAAATTCTCCGATGGCAAAGTGATCGATGTTAGGAAGACGATGAGGAAGGGTTCGTTTCTGTGTTTGGGGGCAATTTGTTGTTCTACGATTAACCCATTCATTCTCGGAACTGTGAAGAGGAAAAAAAATTTTGTCCAAAAATCCGAGGCCCACTGAAGCGTTGGGATTTGACCACTTGTATAATTGAAGCACAAAGACCACGACGAAGGCTATTGTTTTGCTTCGAATAGAAACGAATTATTTAAAAGGCAAATTGAACCGCATGGAATAAACTCGCGTCAAGTCTCACTTTGGTTTGCTTTGAATGAGCGAGCACATGCGTTGTTTCCGCGGGCGGTTTTTCTGGGAGACCAATCGTTACTATGTTTCGCAGGTGGGAAACCAGACGCCATTTTCATTTGAGAAGATGATACACTTGTTAGCAGGTACCTAGCTTTGTTTGGTTTCCCAACCAGTCAATTTCTGTTAGCGTCGTTTGTTTGGTTATCTTGAAATTATTACAACTTCAGGTTGTATGCCTCGGTAGAAAACGTGTAGTTTAGACTTCTTTGAAAATTTCATCGTATGCGTGGTCATCTGCCGTATTTGGTTTACTAGGGCCGCTGATGACCTGGCTTCTGATCAACAAGCAAACTCCAATCTGGTTTAATTCTTATATTGAGAAAAATTCTGAACTATTGCTATCACCATTTCATTGGTGACGGGGAGTGATAGATGATTTTAAATGTGGTTTGTCTTAATTATTTGACCTTAAATGCCCCTCGAGACCAGTTCCATACTCGCCATATGTGGATACCTTTTGTATCCTTCGAAAGGGCTTCTGGTTCCGCGTCTTTGATGCCGCGTTAAAGTCATTCATTGTCCAGGAATCGAGTCCATTATACTTTTAGTTCCGAGTATCTTGACCAGAAGGTAACCAACTTTCACAGAAGCACAAATAGAGAGATAACTTATCTGCACGTGCTCAACTAATCTTAATTGTTTGGCTGGTTAAGCTTGGGGTGTTTGCTATTGTATTTCGATCCGCGATGTAACAACCAGGTGTCCCATCCAAAGGAAGAACAACCTGTGAAGCAGAACTAGACAAGCATGTGCTCTTATGCAAATGACAACGCTTGTGGGTCTTTCCCTGAGATCGCCACCAAGCTGCCAGTTGAGCACATCATGATATGCAGAGATCGATCTTAATTAAATCAAATGACCGGGACGAACATCACCTGGAGACAGAAGTAGAAGACCTATTGGTCATTAACATACTGCTGTTATTGTTACTATATTGCGATATAGATTGGGTAGATAGATTTCCTCGTCAAAAGCATCACGACATAAAAAGTCGGGGTTTTCTTCTCCATTACATATAGTGGCCCCCAGCCTTATCATGATTGAGGTCATGTACAAATTCCATTCTCTACCAGAGATAAAACACCTGTTTTATTGAAATGGGTTAAATATACCGTTCGTTGCTACAGTACTTGAAATGTAAAACTTAGATATTTTAGTGGTATGCTTTCATTTCATAACCTGTTTAATGTCATGCAATTAGTAGAGTACTAACCAGGTAATTCTTTTTTTCTCTACTTACAGCTGAACCACTACCGCTGACGGATCTGTGTCGCCTTGAAATTCGAAAAACAGTAGGAAAGGACAATTTAACACCCGATGCTTTAAAAAGCTTGAATATACCCAGTCGCCTGGAAAGTTATCTAGTTTACAAATGGCTGTAGTTCTTTCCAGCTGAACGTGCCGCTGGTTGGCTGTATACGCGAAGCCGATCCAAGTGAAAGGGATCGCAAAGAAATCACACTGATGCTGGCTATAGTAGCATTTCAGGACAGGTGTTAATGTTTTGGAAAGGTTGGACCGGGCATTAAAAACGTTGTTCTACCATGAGGATAACGAACGATCAGGAACCACATCAACTCAGATCATTCCGTGGTCTTCTAGTCACTAAACTAGTGTGGTTGTACCGGGCCGAATTCTCTCCAAACCACGTGTAGATGTTTTTCATCTCAGACAGTTTCATGTAGATTTTCATGCTTATTGGTTTAAATTAATGAAGAGGATAATATATATACGTGTATATGGTTTTAAAGAGAGCGTTTTATGCATTCTCTACAGCATGGAAATCAAGGTGACATTTTGCCAAATAGTGCAAACCGATTTTTGCCAAGCTACTTCGTTGTTGTTATCTTGGAAGGGAGTGGGAATTTAGTTAAATTAATAGGAAATATTAAAGATATTAAAGTTAAATATAGTACGTTTGAGAGCATGCAAATTCTAGAATGGACTTAGTAATTTATTATGCATCGTATACTGTTGAATGTATGTTAGGGTATTGTCTTCACAAGTGATTGTGTAAGGTTTTTTTCGTGAAAACCAGTGTACATAGTGTATAGGGAAGATTGCCTTTTGAGGAATGTGGACAGCTGGAGGCACACGTGGTGCAGCGCATGCCATTTGTATGTGTAGCAACAATAGCATTGGCATCAAAACACTTTAAATACCGCAGCAGGAAGGGGAAACAGCGCAGTTATTGACCCGTAGCATTGTATTGTGAAAGGCACTAAATATAGGAGGCCCATGGTAGGGTAATATGAACTTCATGTTTTATATATGGTCAAGCCTAGTTTTAGGGTTATTCGTAGTGTTCAACAAAGGTAAAATCGGGGTTTGGTTAGAGCAGTATTTGAGTACGATGGGCTGTTTACAAGGCAAGAACGATGAAATTTGATACATATATACAGGTCTACCTATTCAGTGATAGACCAGGAGGTCGATTTATATCATTTTCACTTTTTGTGGTCCAGCCGTATAACACAAGACTTAAAAAGGCGTTACTGAAGGTAGGAGCCCTCATGTTCTCCCACATAAGGTTATTTTCCGATATTTTCAGTATCGAGTGTTGGAAGAGTTAAAGGTGTAATGCGTTGCTTCCTCAAAAACAGCTGATCCCAACCAAGTGCAAATCATCCCTAGATACTGACACACAGAAATTGTTTATTTCAATTTATATGATGGAAACGTGCAAACTGTTTACCCATAACTTTTGAAGCCTAGCTGTTTTTATGACTTCGGATCGGGATATGATGCGGAGTGCGTGGGGACTGTTCGTAGATGGACAGTAGAAGTGGCGTTCGTTTCTCTCATATTTGATTTTGTATTGCATTGTGTATTTGTATTTAAAAGACGAAGCATCCACCCCACTATGATTTGATCAAGAGGGAGAGAGTTTCGAACCTCGGACCTCAGAGCGCCAAAGAACTTTGTCATTTGAAATTTTTAAACAATGTACATGGGTAGATATTTCCTCTGTTTATATATTTACGTTTCCCGTTTATTTAAGGCTTGTTTCTAGGAACCGTATTTTGCTACATTTCATGATAAAAGACTTTCACTGGTTTGTAAGGACCGGTTATGAGTTGTCCAGGTTTATAATAAATTTGGTGAATAAAAGGTGTTTGAACTAAATTTTTACTGGCATTTTTTTACTTCTCACGATTCTATGTTCCTGGGGTATAAATCTGGGGACGCGCAATGTTTTGTGTAGGGAAAATATGCGATAAAGGATGATTCTGGGGAACTGTATTTCAGACAACGTTTCGGCTATGACTGACTTCTCAGGTCTTTTGGAAATATCCAATACATTTCAAGCTTTAAATGTTTAATAGACCTGAAAAAGTCGGTCGTAGACAAAACGTTTTCTCTCAGGTGTATCACTCTTTATTGCCTGTCGGTGTATTTGTCACCTGATCAGAAGGGGAGAACATAGGTGAGTATTTATGTGGAAGAAGATATTTTATCAGAGGTTTTAACTTTTTTCATGGGCTGTTGACGAACAAGAAGGTCCACGTTGTGATTGCGCGCGCGTGGGGTGCTGTATTAGGCGCATACCATTTGATGGAACGAGAGTTGAGGAGCGTGACAGTCAGTCAGTAAGGCTGTAGATGGCGCGGTGGGGGAAGGGGCGAGCATGTTATTTTTTATCTGAGGTTACTAGATTTTACAGGTAAAGGGCTGTCTGTAATTGGAGACATGCTTCGAAGATTGATGAGATTTTTTTTATTTAAAGCATATTTAGGGGATCCCTTACTGACTGATTCTCTGATACTTAGTATCTGATACTTAGCCAACTATGAGATCTTCTAGTGAGGTCTGATTACGTAGAAAATGAATATGAAACTTAAGGGGTCAGTTGTATGTGGCGCTATATTGGCAAGAATGGAAGTAGAAGGGAGGATGAATAGGATGGGGAGGATAAAGAGACACAGGAGCACACGAGCAGACAGAGTAACAGAGAGCTGGCAAAATGCCAACATTCGCAACGTAGATAGGGCAGGGATTGACATCAACGTAAAAACAAAGATAAAAAATAAGCAAGAGGATAGGGATATATAAATAGATAGAAGAAATCGATAAGGAGAGAAAGTTTATATATCGGATATTCTGATATGAAGAGATCGTTTGGAACATTTTGATGTGATTATCAAGTGCATAGGTGACATGTCATTCTTCCTTGGTGCTTTTGAAACGGTGACTTAAAACATTGAAAAAGCTCTGATCGCTGTCTAAGGAAGTTCAATGGATCAGGATTATTTTGTTGAGTTTTATTTACCCAATAATAGTATAAGACTCCGCTGGCCTTTTGATAAGTTAAGTACAGGTCTTCTTCTGCCTTGAAGATATGCATGGCATACCTTGGTTTACATACATGTCAGAATCAAGAGAGTTGCTGCGTCCACCACCGCACCAACTTTTGCATTTATCCTTTCCTTCCTTCCTTCCTTCCTTAGATTTTGCACACTCCATACCGCACCAACTTTTGCATTTATCCTTTCCTTCCTTCCTTCCTTCCTTAGATTTTGCACACTCCATACCGAAAGAGTCCACATCGATTTACCTACCGTTCCGACACTTATGCCAGCTCGTAATTCACGGCAAGACCGATCTTCTAGCAAGGAAAAGAAAAGATACCACAGGCTATTTTTTGTTAGAATGCTGAGGTTTGATCAATTTCAATTGCGGAAGGTATTGGGTATATGGTCTGCTGAGATCCTGACCGCTGCTGCAGCATGCACTGCAAATAATGGGCCGGTTTCCTACGCAAATATCTAGTTTCCTTTCGTTATCGACAATTAAATTTCTTCAACGTCTTCAATTGTTCGCACACTTACCCTTTATTTTGTCATGTTATTAAATAGCATGTAGCATTTGATTTTTGAAGTAGACCAAGAAACATATGGGTAAAAAAGCAGAGGCTATTTCAGAACAACGAGACAACAAACATTAGAAATTGACAAGTGATATCTATAGAATGGGAGGAGTGAAGTGTGAAGTTGATGTGGCATACCCAAAACATGTTATTTGACTTGTGATGTGTCATGAAGTATTTGTGGCTCCACCAGACATAAGCAACGGTTTGTCTATTGCAAAGTCACGGTTTACCAGTTTCCCTGGGAAAATTTTTTGTAGTTAATGCATGGAGTAGTTTCGTTTTGAGAATGATCGATATTTGTATTATAGACATTTTTGTGAATAAAGTAACCATATCTAAACACAGAAGAAGAACAAGAGCAATATTGATACTATAGAGAAAATACTGAGTTTAATGAATATCTAGGCCCTACAGAGTAAAGATTATGGTATAAAGGAAAGAGTATAACTAGGGTCTACAGTTTGACCTGATTTTGTGTAGCCTTGGCCAACCTACGTCATGCTCACGGTCACTCGACCAAAGTTACATCCCTCAAAACAACATATTTCCCCATCATGATTTTGCCGGTGCTTTTCCCTTGATACTGCACACCCACTGTATGTTATTTTCCAAACATTATTAAGCAATTCAGTGCCTCAAGTCTGGCACATGTTCACGTGGGGTAATGGCTCTTCCAGTAGAATTACTTGCCCCTTGACAGAGTGAAGTCTGTTGTCTTACAAGTCTGTATTTGACAATCTCCCCCTTCACACCTCCGAGAAAGGAAAATCAGAGGACAAGTTGGATTCTGGCCGAAAACGTGTAACAACTATCACAATAACCTCTTTAAACATGACTCTAACTTTGTCGCTTGTTTTCATTTGAAGCATTTAGATCAAATTGATGTCGTTCCTCAAATCCCATTTTTACATCAGTTCCCATATCTCTAGCCTGTCTTTAGGGACTGAAGTGCATGTTAGGTAGACAAAGGCATAACCGCCGGGGAATAATTTCGGCTTATAAGTACAAATAGGTGTAATAAACCGGTTACCATCAGGCCTGCCAACCCTTTTTTGGTCTTAACACCACTGAAAGATGTAGCACCTATAAACTTCTAGAGATTACACTAAATATATTCGCAGTATATATGCGCAATTCGACGATCTAAGACTGAGTTAACTTCACGGAAGCTTACCCCGTCGTTTTGCATGTTCTCTGAACCATCATATTCAGTTGCCGTTACCTCTCAGTTAATATTATAACCAAATGTGGCTAGTCCACGTAATTCTACCCTGCGGAAGCATTTTACATCAATTCTCAAGGAACATGGCAATAAATATGCCCCTGTCTGCCTGGTTGTATTATCAGAACCCTGTCAAAACAATCAAAGACAGTGGTGGTTTTGGGGGGTGGGGTGTCGAGCCATGGTCTGAGGTTTGCGTCTCCAAGACGTATTACGCTTCAATTCAAAGAAAGTAGATTTATGTAACTACCCATGTTAACTTCATCCACATAAGTGGAAAATTGGAAGCTGTACCTAGTAAAGGGAGCATTGTGCCACCAATCCCTCCTCAGCACTGTTATAACTAAACCGCCCTGCTGTTCATAACGTCATAGGGTCCCACAAACTTTATTTGGCCTTAGAATTATGTTTAAGATTTATTTGGAAAGAGAGTGGTTCGTCGCACCGTTGTGTGAAAAATGCTAAAGAGATAATACAGCAAGGCTTACTGTAAACTTGAAGTTTTAAAGTAGTAGAATACTAAAGTAAAGGGTCCAAAAGACTTGAGACACAGACGCTTTCTTAACAGTTTTGCAAATGTTGTGTCAGGAGTTTACATATGTAGGAGACTGTTGATCCAATACAGATCACTCTGTCCTATGCGGAACAATTATGAGAAATTGAGGCAAACAAGACAAGTATGTTTTAGGAGATTTGTTTGGTTTCTTTCTTCTATTCACCAAACGATTTATACATTGTTCCCTTCTCTCAGTTTCTTGAATTTAAAATAGGAGAGTTAATGATCAGTTCAGCGACCGGCCTTGTGTCTATTCGATTTTGTTACAATTGA
>JAAAKL020014292.1:0-12014 GCA_010016065.2 Carybdea cf. marsupialis auct. non (Linnaeus, 1758) | reverse complement strand
CAAGTAATATCTCTATACGTCTATTCAATCATACTTTACACACAACTAACGAGAACAACGTGACAACATGCTTTATAAAAAGTAATGAATGAGCAGGAAGAAAGTAGGTTCCAGGCTACTTCACTACAGAACCCTACAGTGAGATTGTTCAAAGACCAGGAAGACTTTTACATTAGCTACATGTGTTTGAAAAAACACAATAATTAGTGTATTCTCTCCCCTAAATATTAGCATGAACCAAATAACTTTACTTTAAAGTTTTTGCAATTTCTTACAGACCTACCGGTAAAGTTTTCGCCTGGGAGTCATGGAGCCTTTCTTTCACGAGACGGTGAATTTATTATAGCTTCTGAGTACTGGGATGACAACTCCTGGTGGTATGTAAAAGATTCTATAAACGGAAAGCAGTCTACCGTTTCGCTATATGGAGGATACACCAATATCAGTGAATCTGTTCTTGCAACTCGACTTGATGGTGTGTTAACTAATTTAAATCTTACAAAGTTGAACAGGGGTATGTAGCGGCTGGAATTATATTTCTTTTAAAGAAAATATGATATCAATAATATTCTTATATATTCGAGAATTGAACTTCCGCTTATTTGGTCTACTTTTAGTTGTTATCACAATCTAATCATGCAACTGTTTATAGGTATATACAGTATTTCATTGTAAATGATAAGATAAAGAAACTTGATTTAAAAGCTTCTTTATGGTAGAGAACATTCAATAGCATAAAGTAGAGAAACCATTTTTACACTTAAATACGTCCATACTCCACAGAGTACAAAATCGCCAGAATTGGAAGATAAAAGCAAGGCTATGTTTGATATAGCTAATCAAAAGTATGATTACCTGATTGGCATTTTTGACCAATGAATGTCAGCAGAACTGAATATTGAATGCTTAGTCTAATTTGTCTTTTGAGCATATAAGCAGTTCAAGGTGAATCAAGGTTTTCATAAGGGTCATTTTCGCTTGATTTTAGGCTGACGGAAGTACAAAGAAATATATTAACCAGAAAAGAAATATTTTGTACTTGTTTATCTAGTGATGTAGAGTACTAGGACACAACAAGTAACCACGGACAGTTGATTTCTTTTTTTTTCCTAAGTGAATATTAATTCCTATTGAAATTAGCCGATATTGTTCCAAAGAGACTACGATGCTAACTTTCTGTTCTCTTTAATGCATCTCAATCTTCAAGCTAAATCTGTAGTCAGTGTCAACGCGATTCCAAAGTGATTTTGAGGAGATGTTCTGTTAGATGTAAATTTTCTGATTTCGCCCCTGTCCTTGCTATGAAATACCCCGGAACCCGCACTGGCTTTCGGTGGCCCTGATTATTGTCTCCACTACCATAAACAGCATTGGCTTTAGTACAGACAATAAAAGAATAAATTAATAAGAACGATTGCTAAACTATTAGCGGGTATGTATGGAAGGAACGAACGAGTAATATGAAAGTCTTAAATTTCACGTCTTTTAGTGATGATGTAGTCCATCAATTTCCAATCTTTGGAACAAAGCTGCATCAATTTTTTGTTGGAATACCGAGTTGGTAATACACAGGTTTAACTCTCTTCAAATTTACAGCAAAAGAAGATCACTTTCATTCATCCGACTAACACCACGATGACCAAAAACACTACCCCCCCCCCCCCCCGATGCACTAGCGGCACCCACATGAGAATTAAAATCATCCATAAACACAATTTTATCTTTCTGTTGTATATTGGAAATAATTTCCCTTAGTTGGTGGTAAAAATCATTTTCTTTTGCTCTTGTCTGTCCAACGTGGGAGCTAAAAAAGGACTAATATAGCATGAGTATTACATTCAAGATTGAGGGTTAATGTCATTAAGCGATCCGAGAGACCCTTTGGAAGAGTTGGCAATGACCTGGCAAGATTTGACTTAATAGCAAATCTTACACCAAAACGGCAAGATTCTTCCATGCCTCTGCCACTCCAGAAAAAGGTATACCCACCTTTCTCTTCAGTCAGCTATTAGTCGCAAGCTACGCTTGTTTTGCTAAGAGCTGCAATATCAATGTCAAACGTTTTAAGCTCAAGTGCAACAAGAGATGTTTTGCATTCAGGCTAGGTCTCATCGTCTTGGCGAGTACTGACGTGCCAAAATCCCAAATGAATATTTTTTGCTGGGTCTGGTCATTTCCTCATTTTCTTTCCTCACGCATTTCAAAGCCGAGACGTAACCAAGAGAGGGCCAAAGCGGGGAGCCTTTAAGTCTACCACTCCACGACAGAAAGCCAAAGAAAATGAGGAAATAACCAGATCCAGCATCGGAGACGTGCATGTTAAAGGAGAAGAACATGAATTTTTGTTTAATTTGAAAAGTATAGCTGATGTGAATGTTCTTTCTTGTTCTGCTAACAGTAACGCCAATAGTAGCATAGCCTCTATAAATAGTAGGGAAAAGCCATAAGCAAGTGGTTGTGTGGGTTATTTTTCCTCAAACAAGTTGGTTAACTTGTCTAGGCGTATTTTATCGAAGTCGGAGACATTAATTTTATTAAAAGGGCTTAAGTTTTGAGTTACACCTACGTAATTGGACTACGCTGCTATTAATTTGGAGGTAGATTCTTTTGCACGAAGGCTACGTTGCAAATATATTTTTAGAGATTCTGATAGCATTCGACCCTATTGCTTCGTCCTAAGTCCAATTTTAACCCAAAGAAACCAGGGCCCAGCGTTAAAATTGTACTTTAACAAGGTGGGAAGGGAGTTGCTCTCCATTACAGAGGAGGGCAATAACTACACCAATGTCAGTAAGCAAGAGATGAGGGCACTTAGGGATATTGCTAACGATACATCTGTAGTTATTAAAGGGGCTGATAAGGGTAGTGCCGTTATGGATTGGGGTAGGGATGATTATCTTATCGAAGCAGAATCTCGGTTATCTGATAAGGAGGTTTACATAGTATGTGAGGCTGATCCATCATTAGAGCTTTAAATAGAAGTAAGGACTTTATTTCGACCATAGCACGTAAAAGTGAATTTTCTCGAGAAACTGTCAACTACTTTAAAGTAAAAGACCCGAGGCTGGAGTGCTTTTACTTGTTACCTAAGATCCAAAGGCGTTAAACAATGTACCCGGAAGACCCGTCGTCTCTAATTCAGGTTGTTATACGGAACCTTTTTCAGAAGTTTTAGATTCTTACCTTCATCCTTTAGCACAAGATATGGCGTCCTACGTTAAGGATTCTAATGACATATTACGGAAAATAAGAAGCTTCCCTAGCATTAAGGACGGCGTTATATTTTGTACTTTAGATGTAGTAGGATTGTACTCAAGTATTCCTAATAAAGACTGCTTGAAAGCTATCGAGAAAGCTTTGATTACTAGGCAGAAACAGGACGTCTCTGCGGAAACATTGTATAAATTGGCTAGATACACACTCTAGAAAAACTATTTTTTCACGATAGGAGGACGTATAAGCAAACAAGGGGTACTGCCATAGGTACTAAATTTTCAAGGAAAATGAAGTGCCTACGACACTGGCGGGGATCGAACCCAGGATCTCCCACACCGAAAGCGAAGACTTTACTACTTTACTAAATAGTGCAATAGTAAAGTCGACAATCCGGGTAGTCGAATTCTCACCACCACCAGCAACCATATTTTTTTGCTTCGCTGTTAGCTTCATCAGTGCCATTTCATTTTATATAAGTACCCAGACAGTACTTTGCTTTAGTACTTAACATAATTATGCATGCAAGAAAGTCACTACTCTTTGGCCAAGGAAGACCATGGGTCGAGAAACAAGGAAATGGAACCTTGGACGTTACGATGGGCAGTTTTGATGGGGCTGAAGTTTGCAAACTAGTAGGTTCCTTTATGTTTTCAAGACTACAAGCGGAAGGTTAGCTGACAGAAAAAGGAAAACTACGAATTAAAGTTAACTGCTACAGCCAACATCACTTTGACAAATTACCTAGACGTTACCTTCGACCTTACAACTGGACGATACTTCCCTTACCGTAACCAAAATGACGAACCGCTATATATCGACCGCCGTTCTGACCATCTCCCTTCCATCACAAGACAACTGCAGTTATCTGTTAATAAACGACTGTCGACGCTCTGCTGTGACAAGAGAGCATTCCATGATCAAGCCCCACAATACGAACACGCACTGCACCTAAGTGGCTACGACAGAACACTCGAGTTCCGAAAAGAGCCCCATACTAACGTGACACCACGTCGCAGGACAAGGAAACGAAACATAATTTGGTTCAACCCGCCTTACAGCAAAACCGTACAGACAGACATTGCCAAAACGTCGACGCTACACAGAATGTTTAACAGAAACACAATTAAGGTAAGTTAGAGCTGCAGTAGTGACATTCACAGCATAATCAACGGGCACAACGCGGTAATCGTGTCAAAGAACAAAGGAACAGAGAAATCACTACAGACAGCACAATGCAACTGTAGGGTAAAGGATAATTGCCCTCTTAAGGGCAATTGCCTAACCAAAGCAGCTGTAGACCAGGTGACAGTATCGACGGACGACAGCAACGGGGACAAGCACTACATAGGCATTGCGGGGAGTACATTTAAAGACAGGTACAGAAACCACATGGAAACCTTCAACAACCGACGGTACGAAACGGAGACAGAACTATCAAAACACATTTGGGACTTAAAGACGGACAAAAATCATTACAAAGTACAATGGACGATACGTAAACAAGTTGAACCGTACCCAGGTGGCCGCGGGCATTGCAACCTTTGTTTAGAGGAAAAGCTGATAAAACCTATGGAAAGCTTATAAAGCATCGCTTTTGAACAAATGAAATGAATAAGTGTCTAAATGTTGTCATGTAAATCGTTTCATTGCTTGTAACTTCGTTGGTATTACTTAAATATGTGTGGTGTAAAGTGACTTGTAAATTTGCCTGATGATGGTGAATACGTGAAACTGGAAGTAGCGAAATTTCCAAATCTCTTCCTTTAGTATATCTTTCTATATTACTCTGCATTTATGCATCGAGCACTCTCGTATGTTGAAATAATCGTCCTTATTATGCATAAGCGATACTCTCACGTCCACAAGTACATATGCGTACAAATATCTTAACACTAAAGGAATATACAGCATCTGAAAAGTTTGGATATGATCCTCATCAAATTGTTTTACTTTCCAAGTATAATGGGCCTGCTATATATTTTTGTGAACTGCAACATATGTAAAGATTTGAATATTCAAATATAAAAATTGCAAATAGCACGTATATAACAAATTGATGTTATAGGGACGGAGGACTGAATAAGTTTAATAATTGCAAGCTTTAAATGTTAATTGTATCAAATAAAAATAGCAACTACCTTAAGTTACACAAGATAAACTAGACATTATACAAGAAATCACCAAGTTGGCCGCTGCAAAAGAATAGGAAATGGGAAATAGGAAAATAGAAACAGCTGCAACACAAAGTGAGAGGTGTTTACCAAGACTACCACGTATGCAGTAGACCGATTTATCCGAGCTTCTTTTATACTTAGTGTCAAGGGCAACGAAATGAAAGGAAGAAGGCAACATTGGTACGTTTCATCATAGCTTGTGTATTTTCTTGCCATCCATCTAGCTATAATTTTCTTTTCAACATAATTTGATTTTCATTCGATGACGTTGGGTGTAGCGGGTCAATAATTCTTGAAAAGTTATCAGGAAATAAATAAATGACTTCATTCGTGTTTTTAAGGGCAAAATTAGGGGGTTTTTTTTAAATTCACTGGAAAGTTCCTGCTCATCTTTTCTTACTATGATGCTATAGGCTATTATAAAGATTTTAAATTTAAATAAGTGGAAACCGCTGAATTTTAAGATAAATCCTAAATCTTGGAGAAAAAATCGAAGATTAAAACAGGAATTAAATGTCAAAGAAGTTTATTTTCAAGTGTAATCGAACGAACTTCTCCAAATTGAACAAACGACCCACTAATCCACTTTTTTATTGTTTAACGATAATGAACTGTGTTGGTTTACATGGAGCATCTGACTTTCAAAACGTAATTGCTGTGAAATTTGGTTAGGAACCATCCTTGCCGTTCTCTTTCAATATTGATATTTGTCCTGCATTTTTATTGGCAGATTACGACGCCACCTGGGTCGTCGGCTCTTGCACTTCGAAAATCCTCAAAAATGGGGTGTGCATAAGGACAGGTAATGCTCAAAAATTTGGCCGCTATTACTTGGGAAAGACAGACAGGAGCACAAAATTTGTAGTAAGCTCACATGCCTGGACAGGATACTTCTTCCGGAACCCATCCTGGTATTACTCCCAACATGGTAGGTCTTTAATATCTATTTAATGTAATTATTATCATTAGAATGAATATGGCGAGTATCGTAACACGTTATCTCGCGAGAGGAAAATCTCAATATAATATCGGCTTTCCATAAAGCAAACATATTGATAACAGCTGAATGCCAGCTTAATGTGGAGGAATATCACCATTCAAGGGCATTTACGTCCCGTTCTCGGTATAGAAGCGAAGTGAGGCTACTAGTTTCTAGATCCTATTTCTTCAGTGGCACCTTATAAAGGACTCGGACAGTTTTGCCAGAAACCGTTTTTACTTTTATTAAACTTATTCAAATGCATTTTTGATAAATAATAAGTTTCAAATTTGCTTGTAATGAGATTGTAAATCACCTATCGGCATGCCAATCACATGCAAACACTGGTACTTGTAAGCGTCAACTCATGTCGTGACGTCATCGACTTCAGGATAACAAATATGCTATTTTCTATATGACTTATAAATGGATAAATTATTGTATTTTGTATTATACTTAAAAGAGAAGTAAATGCAGATATATCCGCATTGGTATAATCTTAATGTATCCGTAGTCTACTTCGTTGGTAAACCTAAAAGGATCAAGTCTGCGAAGGATTAAACGTCCCAAATGATGAATTGAGAAATGTTATCTAAAAGAATCGTTACTGAAACATAAGGCGTACAAAATTCATGTTTATCATAGAGAATTTATCATGTTTTGGATAAAAGTACATTGAATGTGTACGACGTAAACAGGAAAACGTAAGTAGACCTTTTCAGGGAATAGTTTGACCAGAAAATTTCCCATTCAAACAGAGACCTCCTAAAGTCCGTGATTTATTTGATACCTTTGCTTATCATGCACTGCAAGTCAGGAAATGAATTCCGAAAGTCTACTTTAAGAATGAAGCTAAATCTAACCGTGAAATGACACAAAATTTTGCCAAAGCGTCATGTTGACCAGTGTTGACTGATGATCATGTAAGATACCAAGGTAACATCAAACTATTCCATACTTAACTATCGCATGCTTAACTTCCATCGCCGTGAGAATTTTTGCTTCAAATTTTACACAGGGAGAGCTCCTAGCAATAACCAGCGCTTCAAACAACCTGAACAGATAGTCAGTAGTTAGTAGTTATGGCCTAAATAGTAAAAATCAGAAACTTACTAATTGATAGTGATCTCTAAAACTAATTTAGTTTACAAAATGTGACTTTACATGGAAAATTTTATCTTTACTTTACTTTGCATAACTTATAATGTAATACAGAAGGCGGTAAAAATGCTGTTTTTAGCTTACAATGATTCCTTGAGGGGATATTTTTTCCAGTTTTATATGGCATTATTCAAATTAGACGAAAGGTTTAGGACGGTTTAAAACGTGTGGCTAATTTACTCTCTGCCTACGATCTGACAATAGGATTTGATATTTCTTTCAATACTCTGATATCTAAAATGCCAAGTAAACCGTAGTGCGTGCGAAGCTGTTCTTGTGTAATGTAAAAATTTCCTGTTGTTAATATAGGTGATAAAAGTCGAATTTTAAGACTGAGCTAAACTTTGTGCTATTTGAAAGCATTCCAGTACCGTAACTGTTCACCATTGTTGCGAATGACGCAGGACCTTGCATTAAGTTGTCAAGTCTCTATGGATCATGAAGACTCGCCAGTATTTTATTATCTCCTACACGGGAGATTTACAACTTGTGTCATATGATTCACGCTTTTTAATTGGTATTTTCTTTGTCAATGTCTTGTTAGTAGTACAAATACCATCCGATATCAAGGTTCTTACAGACACATAAGGATGTCGAATGCACTTAGTGCGCCTTTTGTATTAAGTAGCAGAGTAGAATGTTTTAGATCTATAGACTTAAAAGTCTAAAATCTTAGATACATACGTACATAATTACGTCTTTTTGAAAAAGGAAATATCGAAACGTCAAAGATATTGTGTAGTTTAATGAGTTTTATACATAATTATATATATAGGCCTACATATATAAATACCAGCAAGTATTGATAACCCTGCTAGAGTGCTCATTTCAACAAAGTAGATCCTGATGCTAATAAGCAGTGGTAAAAAAGGAAAATCAAAAGCGCTGTTACCCTTGGTTTCACGTCCTATCTGCTGACGTCCTTCAGACTACATTCAAATATTCAATTACCACAAAACCCAGTAGGACATTTATTGTTATCAGAAATATAAAACCTCGGGAAACTGCGCGGGGTTTGAGAGAAATCTTATTTTATTAGCTTTCGATGATAATGATAATCGACGTTAAAAACTGAAAACTGACTGCACAATGCTGTTTTAAGATAGAGGGAAATTAAATTTACAAGAAATAAAAAAGGTTGGTATTGCATAAAAATGTTTGCAATTCAAAAGGAAATTTCAGTCTAGCTTAGAAATTTCGGAAATTACTTGCTGAATATTTCAGGAATGAAAAATGCCATCAATGCTCCGTCTTAAAATCTAATTCTGATCAATAGTTGATAAATTTCTAGGAATTACACGTAGTTCAAGAGACACTTTTCTTCTGATTTGCTGCATGTCATTATGAAATGTGTTAGTTGAAACCAGAACTTCACTAACAGCAGTTGTAAACTGAAAGGGCACGTTAAGATCTTTGATACATAAAAATTTATAAATTGATAGCAGTTACAGCTATTGGGAGAAATGGAATGACAGAAATGCTGCCGTTAATTACCTAGAACAATATTTTTCAGTAGATGTGCAGATCGGAATGTTCAGCAATATGTTTTAATTCAAGGTGAAGCTGAAGTAACAGGTGCTCTGGGTGGTGATATAAACACATTAAATTGTAATTTTATTTTAAATTAGATGAACTACCGCAAGAAGTAATAAAGTATCCATCGCATAGCATTTTTTCTAATGGAACTACACTTGTAGCTTGCGCTTGCAGACGGAAAAAGAGAAGGTACGATATTAGAGATAGAGTGAAGACTAGTTACTTATGAACGACCGTTTGTTTCTCAACTTTTGTTCCATTCGAATTTCGTATTTGGAAACGGTATAATGTTAAGAGACTTCACAGTTATCTGGTAATTTCCTCTTAGTTGTATTTTAGGATTTGTAGAATATCAGACAACAAAAATACCCTATGATTCAAATAATCGAGTATTGTATTGTTCAGATTCAATGACCTGCGCGCTAAGAGTGCGGTTGATAATTGAGGAAAAATGGGACGTAACTTTATATACCCTCGCAAGATGACCCAGCCTGTCTTACCCATAGATTTATGAAAACCATATATCCCATAGTTATATGGCTTGACCGAGGCCTTCATGAAAGAGAGCGGTGGTCCGGCGTACACTCTCTCGGGGGCCTAGCCATTCTCCACTTAGTTTGAAAATATCTACTTGCAATGTAAGTACGCTCTAGAAATTATAAATGTATGCAAGTGATGTAAATACATATTTCAATTGTAATTCGCGGAAATGGTTAAAATAAAAAATGACAAATCGAATTAAAAGATTGAGTAGGAAAACAGAATAAGCCATGAGATAAGAATTGCTTCATTTAAGATAAGAATTCCTTCTCTTCAAGATAGTTGAATTCTCTTTCTACAAATATCTGGTGGTAGAGATTGTCATGTTAGCCTTGCCAATGTCGTAATGAAATGTTGCTTAAATTTTTAAAGCATCTTATACTTGCAATGCTACCTGCTGGCTCTATTGATGTTCTCCTGCTGATTACACAGGTGAACAATACTTTGGTGCAAAAATGAGGGTTAAATTATAGCAACTCATAAGATTTGACCCTAAAACTAAAACCCTTTTTGTGCGGCTAGCCCTAGCTTGCATACTGTATCACATGTCTATATCCCTGCCATTATTTAACAGTATTAGCTATTCTAGGTCTACTAGGATTTGGAAAACTCTAGTAAACCGCGTACACTTCATCTTTCTACGTACATCTCAAATGGATTGTTTAGTGTCTTCTAAATCTTTTATCCTTTCCCAAAAGTAGTAATGGAATATTCAATAGTCAATATTAGACTGTATTTTTAATGGTGATGTCTTTAATACTTCCAAAGAAGAGATTGTCATGTTAACCTTATGTTGCCAATGTCGAAATTAAATGTTGCTTAAAATCTTTAAAGCATCTTATACTTGCAATACTGCTACGTACATATCAAATGGATTGTTTAGTATCTTCTAAATATTTTATCCTTCCCCAAGAGTAATAATGGAATATTATTAAAAGTCAATATTAAACATATCTTTTGATGATGATGTTTTCAATACTTCCAAAGAAGAACACAGCACAAACGACACAAAATTGCCAGGGAAAGTAAAATGAAGCTGAAAATTTCCAACTATCAATGTAGAATGTCTGATTCTTCTTCAAAAACTGCAATTGTGTACATGATGTTTTGCTTGTTAAAGATATCCTAAGACATTAACGAATTGTCATTGGACTCAAGAAATTTAAACCGAACAGGGGTAAGGTGATTATAATGCCAGGGAGCTGCAATAGTTATTTTTCTTTGTCCTTTCTCATTTATCATGTCCCAATATCTGTTCACTAAATTTCTGAGAAGTTACAATACCTTACCTTTGCAGGATTTTGAGCTTCAACCAAAAAATAGCCTTAAAATTGTTGTTTGGGGAACGGTAAAGGAAATCAACATTCAAATGAAAGCTAATAATTTTGTGAGTATTTGTGATCTATTGATAAAAAGATGAAAAGATTATTCATTCATCCATTAGCTATTGAAATAAGAAATATAAATGCTTTGTGGTGATAATTAGTGGAAAACACTTCAACACGACATTTATACAGCTCTATGCCCCAACAGCTAACAGCGAAGAAGAAGACATTAACAAATTTTATGAAAATCTAGATGAAGCAAAACAACAATGTAAGGAACATAAAATTATTATTATAATGAGCGACCTAAATGCCAAAGTTGGAAAGCAAAAAGTCAACAATATTGTTGGCAACCATGGTCTTGGTGAAAGAAATGACAGAGGACAACTATGGATAGATTGGTGTCAAAGACAGAACCAGATTATCATGAATACTTGGTTCAAACAACATCCCAGAAGACTATGGACATGGAAAAGCCCAGGAGACATGTTCAGAAACCAAATTGATTACATTACAATAAATAACAGGTTCAAAAATGCTATCAAATACTGCAAGACCTACCCTGGTGGAGACTGTAGCAGTGATCACATACCAGTAGTATGTGAACTCAGATTAAAACTAAAGAAGATAAAGGCTCATAAATCTCAACCAAAAAGAGATTTCAGTTCTCTACACGGTGCTCTGAAGGAAAAGTTTAAAATAGAAACAATGAACCGCTTTGAAATACTACAAGATACAGGCAAAAGTACGTGGGAAGCTCTCAGAGACTCAATAGTAAAAACCTCTGAGGATATTCTCCCTAAGAAAGAAAAGGAATCAAATACGAAATGGATGACCCAAGAAATACTAGACATGATGAAAAACAGACAGAAGCACAAACACAATAGCACAAAATATAAAGAAATCGACAGAGCAATTAACGCAAAATGTGCCACTGCAAAAGAGAAATGGCTAAATGACCAATGTCTACAAATTGAAAATCTGCAATTTACGGATGGTAATCAAATGTACAAGAAAATCAAGCAATTGACTGGTAAAACTACATGCTGCACAAGTGGCTGCATAAAAGCAAAAGATGGCACT
>JAAAKL020014291.1:0-12016 GCA_010016065.2 Carybdea cf. marsupialis auct. non (Linnaeus, 1758) | reverse complement strand
TGAAAGTTTTTTACTGTCCTACGGAGCAAATGCTTGCAGATGTATTAACGAAAAGACTTACGAAAGAAAAGCATGAGAACTTTGTGGAACTGCTGAAGTTAAAGCCTCATCGTAAAGATGAGGATTGAGAGTGATGTGCTAGAAACCATTCATCTCTGTGTAGCTCGTTCAGTTTTTTTACTATTTATTTTTTTTTTTGTTTTGAGTTTTGTTGAGTTTTGTATCTGATCCAAGAACTCTATTGAAGCAAACTCTTGTAATCAAAATGAACTTTGAATGTTCAAAATGTGACTGTACAAAGTCCATTGTGATCATATTCATATTTGGGCACATGTATTTGTATTTGGGTGCCTGCAGCACGAGGCAAAGTCGGTAGCTGAGAAGTGTAAACAAGAATCATACCGTATAAAAGTTTAATGTCGTCGTAGTCATTTTCGTTTTCGATATCTACGGCAAAATCGTTATATATTTCATCAAGTGCCCCGCGCTTTAACCTAAGAAAATTTTTACGTAGATTTCTCCTTTTTCAAAAAGCTTTTCCGGTGATTTGAGAAAGGATGAGGAATCACAACTAACCGTCTATTCGGGACCTTTGAGTATCACGGCCGAAAACGTCCGCCAGCCAGTCAGTCAGCTTCTCTGTTCGTACTCTTCGATGTATACACACGCTGCTCTTCACATAAAAATTATTCCACACGATAGGCAATGTGAAAGCCCCATATTATATGAGCTATACGGGGCGAGGAGATATTGATAATAGTACTTACCTCTGATAGGGCCCCACGTTTGAAAGTGCCTAGGGCCCTACACATCGGAAAACCGCCCATGTCTTTACATTTTAGTTTCTATGAAATTTTTAAGAGAGGTATCTTTATCGTGCTCTACGTTTTCAATACACACTTGTAACTGTTATAAAGTTTTATCAACTTTTAAATATAATTTAATCAAAGAAGCAGAATTGATAAATCTAAATTATCACAAATAAAGCCTCCTGGCGATTTTTTTGCCTGTTATTTCTAGCACTTAAATGTTGGAAACTTGAAACGTTCCAAATTCATTTTTAATACTCTTGTCACCAAATAGTAGGACTGTTAAATTTTACATCAAACTTGCTCGAAATTTGTGTTTGGAAAATGATAGAGTGCTTTAAGAAGGACTACAAATGTCATAACATGGATAATATGTGAAATGATGAAAAACAACTCGAGGTGACAGAAATGTGGTTTTTACGGAGGATGATGAAGATCTCCTGGATGAAGAAGATGGAAAATGATGATATATTGAGAAGAGTCAAGACTGAAAGACTTGATGAATAAATTACTGCAGAGACAATGTAGTTTCTTATGACACGTACTAAGGAGAAAAGGCATAGAATAGCAAATGGTACCTGGTAAGAGACGGAGGAAGGCAGAAGCGGACATTTATTGGTTGGATTAGCAAACGGCAAGAGAGGTGTGGGAGTTATTCAACAGGTAGAAGACAAATCGTTGTATCATTTTGTGACAGCTAATGTCGGAATCTCACAAGGCACCATAGGAACGAATGAACAAACGAGTTTTTTTAATGGTCCCATTTCTATTTGAGCACAACGTCTTTAGAGAATGTCAATTGCATTATCATCCTAGGCGCCCTTGCATCGGACCACCTTATCATCTCTATTCAAGAAGAGCTGTTTCTTATTGATTGTTATTTGTTCATTATCCTCTAAAAATCTCTTCCTCATTACTGTTTCTGTTGTTTATACAGTTATTATAATGCTTTTAATGGGTTTCGATACAGGGATTGCCGTTGTAAGTGAGAATAAACCTTCATCGTTTCTCGAGCTGTTGTAGGTCTAATTTACAATAAAATCCAATGAATCAAAGGCTTTTAGAAAGTAATAACGACAGTACATGTTATAACTGAAATCTTAATCTCAATGCCAGAATAGAGCAGGGGAACGAGCTGCCCCCCCCCCCCCCCCCCCATTGACTGATGGAAACCAAACAATAAATTCAAATGTCTTTTCAGCGAGTCGATTCGCTATCAACCTTGCTTCCCAACAGTTTAAGACTCGCTCCGGCGTTACCTCAATGTCTATAAAATTCTAACGAACACAGATTATACGAGCACTATACACTAACAAGGATGAGAATCGTAATTGGAAAGATATTGAAATACTTCGTCACTGTACTTCCATAACCCTATTTTAGTAAGGAAGGTTCATATTTGTAAGAAAAAGCCCAGTTACTGTTACTGTCTAAGTGTCCTTGTTAAATATAATCCAAAATTATTCTTGATATCCCATGGCAAAACAAGGCTTGCAGTATAGATTGTACATATATCTATTGTAGTCAAAATTATATTAGAACTACTATGTTAGATAACATCTTCCAAAAATTATCAATAACATATTTCACTGATCCACGGCAAAGGTGTACCCGAACAGCTAGAATTTCAGGTATGTCTTGCTTCTGACACAGGCTATGCACTGATAAATTTCTGCAATGACTTGGGGAGACAGTGCTACAAATACAGGATGATAGAGGAGGATTTATAAGTTAAAGGATTTTCTCCGTCAGGGTTGCAGTCTAATATGCACTGGACATGATTTTAATCCAAAGAACAGATGTTAAATTTTCAGCAGTGGAGCATATTGATAAAGAGAGAACGAGGTCGCGTGGAAATGATAGAGATGGCGAAGCGCATTCGCAGAAAAAATTTTAAGACTTAAAGTCTTCCAAACCTGGATAGACATGCTCACGGTTTATGGCAGACAATGGTAAAAATGAATTCTGAAATGGAGTACTTTAAACCATCTTACTGTAAATATTATAGTAACGACCTTTTCTCTTAATTAAAATCCCTATGGACAACATAAAATAATCGGAACATCATTCTTTCGTTCCTTCCCATTTAGTCTTTTGATTTCAACTGTAAAGTTTCAAAACAAAATTCAATTGATAGACAGTAATACTAACAGTTAGAAACATCCTCTTAATTTTTATCGTTATACGGAAACAAATGGATAGATCGGCAATGGACAGCATGATAACACCGTAATGTTGATTATGTCTATCTATCAATTGTACTTCTTTGTTTCTATCCACATCCTGCAAAGAAGTACTCAAAAGAAGAAGTCAAGATATTAATTAGACAAAACCTAAAGAATTTTGAACTGTTTTTAACCCGGTTGGAAATGTCAGTGTCTAATGTCTTGTAATATTGTGGTTTCAGGTGATGATATTTACATGTTCGTAGTGGCGAACATTGGCGCCATTTTCATTCGCGACAACCAGTCTCCCTAGAGACGCGGTCTCATATTTAATATCAGAAAGGTCGTTATGAATAGTTTTTCCATAGCAGTTTAAAAGCTGACCCTTAAATTAAATTGCAACGTGTATTTCAAGACTTTATCTTATCAAAATACTCTCCTGAGCAAATGGAAGAATAGATGGATAAAAAAGCTATATTAGGACAAAAGAAACAAAATACTGCATTTCGCCTTACTTTAAAAACAATGTATCTGCAGCTAGAAAGTTCTGAACTGTATTTCAAGAGTTGTTAAAAAGGCCTATGCAACCGGCATCCTTTGCGAGACGATACAAATTGTAGCAGAACCCATAAATCGAGTAAGTGCCGATTGCGGCGCATACCTTGCACTGGACTTGTTCATAGCCAGTATAGGTAGCTGCCTGTGGCAGTGCAGCCTAAAACCTTAGGGGGATTTTCCATATATTTATGTACAATAGGGCGAGGTAATGGGCGTGGTTACATAGTTTACAATCGTTAGTTTCTGACGATTTGCAAAAGAATCTTAATTGGAAAGGTCACAGTGAAGAAGGTGACTAAATGACTTTTAAGACAAGTAGGGGGACTTCCCTCCAGCTGTTCATCCGTGTCGCTGCTAGTGGTAACTGCATTGATTTTCATCAATGGTGAGTTTTGTACGAGTAACAGGAGGCAAGATAAAATTTTGAAAGGGATTAAATTAAAGTTTTTATGTACGTGACTATAATAATACAACGAATGTTTCAGAGGAATTAAAGGAAATTCTGTCTTCATAGTAGGGATTCATTCAGGATGATACTAGTGGTGTCTCCATTGAATCCGTGTCTTGACGCGATTCAAAAACAACCTATCTACATAGCACGTTTGAATTGTTTCTTTAATGTTTCATCGCAGATTCAAAGTTGTTTATTTTTTTAATCGAAGGATTTTCAGCTCACCACTTTGTGATAGCTATGTTCGCAATGCTAAATCTTCAGTGAAGATTGGAATCTTCCAGAAGACCCCTTAAGTTGTATTCCATAACATGACCTATTGCAAAATATTCGGGTTGAAGATCAATCACCAAAAACATTGTGATGAAGTTCATGAATAGAGGGGGTCATCTAGTTCTTGGACAAGTAGGAAAGTCTGATAGTAGTTGAAGTCACTACTTCTTCGCAAACTGTGTTCCGATGCCTTGCAGTTAGCATCGGAATTCGTGTTTGTTTTCATTCTTAGCTCCAAAAATGTCCAACACAGATATTTTTTGTACGTTTCTGGTAGCAATACAGTATTTTAAGGGTTTCCTTCTTTATGCACAATTAACAGAGGCCAGGCCTACCAAATCGATGGAAAAGCTACCGCTAGCCTTGTATAGCAACATAAGGGCGATGAGGAGAAGACATCAATAACTTACTCAGAGACCGTGTTGATCATCTAGTAAATCACACCAAATTAAAGGAGTGGGTCTTCTGTTATCTCATTCCTGTTTCACAGTAGGTACTTTTTGGGTGGAGTTCATAGAAAGATCCTATTTTGTGTAGCAGTAGAGTCCCATAAATATATCTTATGCAGGGCCTTCAACCTCGTTTTGTCTACTGATGCTAACCTCATTTACCCCTGTTTTGATTCCACCAATCAAAACAAAAACCTTCATCTCTATACTTATGTCGCCTGAGGTATACGTGCGTTTCTTTCTATTATTTATCATAACGATAACGATTGATTTTTTTAAGCAGATTACTTCCCTTCTGAATTGAAATGGCAATCGAGGCAAAGCTGAGTGTGTAAAACTTGCCGGTTGCAAATGCCCCTTTAAAGGAACTTAAGTTTGTTTGGTTAAACAGACGTCCTGGATTTATGTGTTTCGGTGTCATGTAGTTACATCTGTGTTTAAGTGCTCTGTAGTTATATCTACTTTGTTTGTGTACAATTTAAGTTAGTAAAGACAGAACAGGACAGAGCTTAGCGTTGCTCAAAGGTGTTGAATAATCCTGATTATACATTATAAAATACATCAAATTTCTTACCTAAATATTGATCATTGGAAACGGTGACGATTACAGTAAGTCATTCAACGCAGAAATGGCATAGAAGATGACTCTCTGGATTATATTTCCCTTAAAAAGCTACATGTACTTCAGTTCAAAATTTAGAAGGTAAACGATACCGTTCCCTAAAGTGGAACAGGTTGTCCTACAAAGTTAATTTCCTGATAACTACAAACTGATGCAGATCAGAAGCATTCAAACCAATCTATGTGCTTTCTCAGGATTATCTGGAGTATTAGAAGTAGAACAAACAGCGACCAAGGAAGATGTAAAGAACTATCAAAAGGGATGGAACAGTGAAAGTTCTCCGTCGAAATTTTGAGCAGCAAAGGGAACTGCAAAGATTCTGAGATAGAATAAGGAAGGGCTCTTCAATGGCTCGGTATATTTCATTATGTTGGCTTATATACTCTGCGATGTCAACGAGGTGAAAGAATGTCACATTTGATGTCTAAAGTAGTTTTTTCTCACAAGCAGAACAGAAAGAGAAGGGAAAACTTTGCTCATTGCAAAACCTGATACTTGAAATGAAAGACGAATCTGAGAGAGTTAGGTTGATTTCACTTTCACTTTTCTCTTTTATGAGATACTTTGAAGTCGTTGGGGACTCTATTGAAGGCTCAATCACTACTCTCCTAGCACTTGTCTCTGTCTTCTGGATCTCTGTTTGACTCTTCAAGGCTTATTCCCGTCCATTCGTGGATTGTATAGATTACTAAGCAGTCTTCATATTTTTTAAAAAATCCTGGTTTTCATGACGGTAATTACGTAATGCATTAGGTCTTAGGATGGATATATCCCATGTTCTTGAATAACCTTCTTTTTATGGTTGGAAAGTAGTATTTCGCATGATAAATTGCAGCAGTAGTATAACAATACTTAGATAGACTAAGTTTAGTAGAAAGCACTAAACTGTCTGGATAATACTGCAAAGACTCAAGAGGTACTTTCCTTTCATATTTAATACCATAATTATTTAATACTTGAAAAGGTTGTTGGTGGTACAGAAACCAAGTATACTCTTAAAAAGACAACTCATGTTCGTTGTGGTTAAACCAACGAATTATTCAAGAATTATTTAATAATCATTTGATTGAATGATCTGTTACAATTAAATGACTTAAATGACTGTCTTCAAAAGATTTGCCTCAAAGTTTAATTTCTGACGTGATATCATGTGTGCTGATGGTCATTACTTTGATCTTTTCGGTGTCACCCTATGAAAACTTATTTTGTTAGTCTTTTAAGGCTCCTTCCACTATTCTCTCCAGGACTATATGAAAAAAATTATATCAGTGATGACATTCCTGTTGGACTCCGAATGTTGTACAGAACCAGCCTCCCATATTTACCATTCAGGGGGACAGTGCTTGGTTCCTTCCAATACAGTTGTTTGATTGCCATCAAAGTTATAATTTCTTATGGTTGACTAAGATACGGCATGCCACACACCATCAAAGACCTGTTTTGTGTTTATTAGGATGACGGAGAAGGCATAAGATACAGAAATATGAAGCTTGTTATAAGGGCCTGAAAGTTTTGAACTACTAATTTCTGGAGTTTGAAAATGGCAACTTGGTCAGAAGTTTTACAAGGGTAAATGATTTTACTGACACAAGATTTTACCTAGAAGGAAAGCATGATTTTTATCAAACATGTACTTATTAAAGGCATCTTCCAACGTCTTAAGGGGTTTAACATCGATTTTCTAGCCTTGGCATCCTTTTAAAGTCCAAAGCGTAAAACATGTTGTTGTGTATTTACCCCACACGTAGTTTATACACATAAGAAATCGTTCTCAACTAATCACGAAGACCGTGTGCCTTCAACAAATTGCAGCATCGTTGTCTACTCATTTCCTTGCCAGTGTGAGGCTGGCTATGTTGGACTCACGAATTTGAGATTAATTGATAGAATTAGCCAGTGTATTCCAACCTGTATTCGCAAAGCATCAGCTACTAAAAGAAAACAACTGTTGTTAAAACCAAAAGCACTGCTAAGCAATGTGATTCTACCATGGGGCAGCACTTGCTTGAAAACCTAGACTGTACCAAATTGTATACAGATGAACACTTCCGTAAAATAGGTAAAGCTAGGTCTGCTTTTCACTTAGCTGTTCTCGAATCCGTCCAAATCAAAGCCTGAAAATTGTTGCTTTGCAGACAAAAAGATATGGTCTTTTCATTGGGCCTTTTCGGTTGACCATTCAGTTCAACAGACACTGATTGGTCAAAACAACACCAAGCTAGCAGTAAGACGTCTGATTGGCTACTTTCAAAACACAGTTGGGAATACGTTTCATAGATTCCTTCTCAATTCCAATTCTGACGATTTTGTACTCTGAGGAGTGTCAGACGAAAAAGCTTTTCAGTACAAAAATTTTCGCTGTTTCGTGCAGTTTTATTGTTTTGCACCACCAACAAACTTTTTGTTATCCACTTATGAATGCTGGAGAGTGGTAAGAAGTTACGAAAGGAAACTAGATATATGCCAAATTAGTTAAATCAGGCAAATTTATGGAATTCTTTGTCATTAGAATGTCCTCGATAAAAAAACCTGACAATGAGATGAAAACCTAAAGTTAGGGAAGGTTGGTATGCATTATGAACAGGTCATCACTTATATGCCATAAGCTGCCGTAAGATGAAGGCTATGAAATTTATAAATTCTCTCTGTGGAGAGCGAGAGCATTTGAGCCGCAATGGCACAGAGTAGTGATATGAACAGAAGCAGCAGGTAGAAACACAATATTACTTTGCCTTTATAGATGAAGGAGCTTTAGTGCGAACGATGCATGCCGCTGCTGGGGTATGCAGATATCATAAGATCTATTATGTGAATAAGTGTTTGACATTATTTACTGAAACGCTCGGACATCCTTGACATCCTGCAAACTCTGTTCAACAACACCTGCTTCTTCTTTAATATTGAAATCTGTTAGAAAGAAAATAGTGTACCAATGTGCTCCTACATCATGCATCATAAATGAAATATTCATGCAAGCCTTTGAAAGCGCATCCCTAAACACGGCAGATGAGGAACAATCTATCTGGGAAAGATATGTTGATGATGTCTCTGCGATAATCAGAAAATAGAATCTACACAAATTTTCACACCTGCGCATCAATAGTCCACATAGCAACATCCGAAGAAGGTGGCAAACTATCTGTCCTTGATGTACACTTTACGGTAAAATCTGGCCAAAACATTACGGTCTCGATTAACAGAAAACTAACTCTGACATACCGGTATGTTAGCAATGCATCACACTACCAAACTTAAGCCCATAACAACGTTGTTGCTACCCTTTTTAGAAGAACAAGAAAGATCATATCAGAACCCATTATTTTGAAAAAGTAAGAAAAACTCCTGAAAGACTTCCTGTCGTCCAAAGGGTAGTATTCACAAGACATCAGAACGGCCTTGAGATAAAGACGTTAACACTTTTAGGAATAAATAAATATTTATATATAATATCTTTAATAAAAACACCTTTACTTCATTAAAGACTTCATCCAAGACCACTAAAAGATTTCTCCAATCACATAACATTCTATGTACCTTTTACACCTCCACTTTATGCAAGAAATTGTAAAAACTCAAGAATCCTGTACAACTTGCATACACCAACAATATTGTATGCTATATAAATTTCAAGGGCTGCGCAGCAACCTACGTCGGGGGATCCAAACGTTATTTAGGGCAGAGGGAAAAGGAACACAAGAAAGCCGTGGAAAAGGACGAAATAAAGCACCATTAAATAGCGTAGTATTATTGGAAGGAAGAACATAATTTCCATTGGGGAAATATTTAAATTATAGACAAAGAGATGACGACAAGCAAAAGAAGAAACAGTTCGCTCCTTACTCACCACAACCACATCAACAACACACTTTTACAGCACATGAAACCTAGCCCTCAAGAAGGACACACAAACAACAAATCAGCATGCGCCACTTCCCAATCAAGTTTGACGCCTTCTCAGACGCAATCCATTAACATAAAATCAACTACACTTTCCTGGTTACTTGCAATACCTATTGAATCTGTTGCAATTAATATACTAAACTGTTAAAAGTTGTCCGGATTCAAACCCCTAATTGTTTAAGCAGCATGGCAGAAGAAACCGAGTCTGTTATCCTCTCTGCGCATAGTGTTCTGCGCATAGTGTACCAGGTCAGTTGATCCTCCTGGCTAAGTGGTAAAACGGTGCATGATTCCTTTTCTTGTCAATCCTTTTAGAATTTGAAAAATGGAATCGTCTTTTAATTACTAACCCCTATTTATTTCAAAGGTCATCTTGATCACGAATACTTCACTTTATACAAACCACAGATGATGTTGATGATTTATTAGTCCGTCCCTCGTATATGTGTACAGGAGAGGGATGTATGAAGACCTTTAACTATCGTAGGTGCCTCGTAAGCCCACGATCCAAATTCATAGACCTTTTATAGTTTATGAATCTTTATAAACTTGGATTATATATTTGTAATTTGTGGCATATGTAGTCGATTGATATTACTATTTTAATGCAGGTCTCTTGGAAAACGTCCTCAACTGTACTTGCTAATGGTTTTTCTTTGTCCTGTTCCGGAGAATTTAAGTTTTTTGAAGCTGGAAATCAAATGCCCGGAACAAGTCACCTTTTTGAGATCAGGGCTTCAAATTCTTACATTTCTTGGTTATCCCAGTTGCCTGAAACCCGGGATGTTTCATTTGTAAGATAATACCGGGCTTAATGTACCAACGAATTCCGATCCCGTTTTAGTTTTCAAGGAACTATTAAATAGATGTCACTCAGTCAGTCTGTAGCCAAGGGGGGCCGGAGGGCTCAGCCCCACTGTAGAAATTTCAGCCCCACCAATAAAAGTACACCTCAAACTTTTTAGTGGACACTTCAGGATGTGTATTTGTTGCCACGTATGTCACAGTCTATTCAGTCAAACTTCATGTATATCATGTCAATACTATCACCAAAGTTATAGTATTGAAATTTAGTGACACTATTACCACACTGACTAACGTGTCAGCCAACCGAAAGGTCGATGAGGACATTGTCAGTGAAGCTTTAGACTAGTTGGCAATTGTTAGAGATATACAATTCACTTTCCCTGCCATAATTTTGAAGCGAATACTAGGATTATTGGCCCCTGCAGATAAGATTTCGCAGTGTAGGGATATTTAACTCATGACAGCAATGGATATAATTGCCACAGTGGAGGCGGAAATGGGCAAGTTTAGTAGTGCCGAAGCTTTTGAAGAATGTTATACTGGCGCTCAGGATTTCCTAAGTTCACAGATTGAAGGTGCTCCGGTAGCACAAAAACGTCGTAGAAATACCTTGTTAAATAATTTTATACTTACAGAACCAATTGGTGAGCGGAGTGATGATCGAAAGTCTTAAATGAAGTCTTTGTGCTTTCAACTTATTAATCATGTTTTGTGCGAAATGAATCACAGATTTGGAACTAAAGACGATCTCTATGCATCCATTTGATCTCTGAGCGTTGGCAGACTATTCAAATCAGATGCTCTAAGGCCACTTAAAAAGTGTAGGAATAAAGCTACCATCGCCAGAGGTCGCCGGTTGTCACCACTTTTATAAAAGCTTTTAAAAACTACAGGCAATGTTACAACTGCTGCTCTTTTGACGCTTCTGTACGTGCAAAGGGAGGTATTCCCCGATACTTACAACTTGATGGCTGCAATGGCAACCTTTCAATGCTCACCAGCCTTGTGTGAATCTTTGTTCAGCACGATGGCTAGAATCAATACCCCATAGCGTCGCACAATGTTACAGAAATGACAAACAGATCTTGTACTTCTCGCTTTTGAAAGCAAGCGAACCAAATATATTGACCGGGAGACATTTTACTGCAAGTTTGTAGTACCCTCTAGTCGGATTCAATTGTATTAAGAACTACTACTTTGAATGTACTATTTTATAAAGAAGTTGTTTTTATGTTTTTATGTTATTATTCAAGGAGAAGAGCGTCATGCAACTTACATATATTTGACAGTGCTGATTAATGAAAACCTTTGAAAATGTTGACGCTTCAGTATTTTGTAATTTGTTATTCTTAAAATTGCCCTAGCAAAACGAAAGCAATTTTATTTCTGAGGATTTTTTCCTCTTTAGCGGTTCAAAGAGAAGATACGAAATGGACGAAAAAGTACAAGTGACAGCTACACTTTCAGAATAGATGAAGCACCCAAAAATTTTAAGATAACTAAATGTCTGACGTAAATCTAAGCCATCTACACTCGCTACTTGATAAATTAAACGGTGTTCCACTTTTTAACGTCTACAACGACAACCGACGCCAGCACTGGTGAGGCCTGCAAACTCATCATTCCAACGTCATCCACGACTATTCTATAGGTTAAGTATATGTGGTAGTTTCCGGAAATGTTAAACTTGAAAATCTTCTCTCGTTGTATGTATGTTGCCTTGCAAGGATACAGTGCATTAATAGTTAAATGCAAAGCCCCGTCTCGGCATCTGAAGACCACCAAGGGGCCAGTTGTTGTATTGAGCTATTGAATTTCTGATATACAGTAACAGCCAATCTTTTGTAGTGATCACTTTATGATTTCAACCACAGTTTATTATCATGTACCTCGTGTTATGAATCACGACATTTCTTTTACTGTAAATATTTGTCAAGACTGAGTTACTTCTGTGTAATCTTGTTTTTTTCTTATACTCATTT
>JAAAKL020014290.1:0-12016 GCA_010016065.2 Carybdea cf. marsupialis auct. non (Linnaeus, 1758) | reverse complement strand
ATTGCTGCTCCAGTAATATAGTTTAATGCTGGAAAACTGTATAGTTCTTTTCATATTAATTTTGATAAATATATAGGACATTTTTATTATCCGGCCATTTTCGATTATCCGGCCCTATTTTCAAATCTTCCCGTCCAACTTGACCGGATAATCGAGGAAGTACCGTATAGAAAATGCTCCCACGCTCCCCCTGCAAACCCTTTTTCGTCGTGGAGGTGCTAATATATAATATCATTTAAATACTTTCTGCCGACGCATTAAAAAGTATGGTATTCTACAATATCATATATTGTAGAGCTACATTGATGACGTGAAGTTTAGAGAAACCTGGTGCGTCAATAGCAGAGTCTCGGTTAATGAATTTTATTTTTGTATTTATGCATGTATGAAAAGTAATATCGAAATTTCGACAAAAAGTTATCTGCGAATATGTGTAGGACGGAAGGGATAGAGTTACAGGCTTTCTATCGCCACATATTTAAACCCTTGAGTGTGACCTTATTATGCTATGCTAAAAACTATGGTGGGGTTCCCCTATTTTGAGAGGCATATGTTTAAAAGCCGTTTAAAATCTTTTTCGGCCAGAAATGTTCTCCAGGCCTCCTGTGTGTGAGACGCTGCTGTAAAGGGTTTTGGTCTATACTGCCAATTATGGCAATCGCTATTGTTTGCTCTGGATTTTCGCAGGAGACATCTTACTTGTATGGTCGTTCAGTTACATATTGTAGAGTTTGCTGCTATCTATGGGTATAGAAGCTATGATAAAACCTTCTTAGCAACATCAGGCTTACTCGAAAACTTACCTGCTTTTGAAGTTTAAAAGACGCATTTGTAAGCCAAGTAGTTGGTTTACTTTGCTTACGATTATTGATCGTACCAGTAGTTGCGTTTTTCTTCCCAGTATTTTGTGCTACCTCCCCTTTCCAATTGACATTGATAATCCTCGAAGTGAGCTCGGAGACAACTCACAAGGAGTGTTTGGTATGCTGACAGTATGCGAGTCAAGGCACGATTGGTATATATGTAAGTAGTGCCGCACTGGAGAAAACTCCTGGAGAAGTTACTCAGAGAGCAGTAATGACACATTCTCCCAATGTTAGACCAGTGGTTCAGACACTATTACCCATATGCCATATTTCTTTCAGTGTAGCATATGCGGCTGTAAGCTAGGTCAGTACAATTCAGCAGAAGTAAGAGTCGAAGTAGTAAATCATTCAACCAGTCCCAATATCCATGATTAAAAATCTAATTGTTTTGTTGATTAGTTATCCAATATTTAGAGTGGCGGTACGTATCTTCTGTTGTCTGTGGGTTAAGTGTCAACGTATGTGTCCATTTGCAACGAGTTGGCTCAATTGAACGGAAGAATTAAACACCGCTTTCTAATGCAAGTAAACTTCTCACAGCTGTCTTACAACGTGTCCAGGCCGGACGAAATTCGGTTAAATTATAAGATGGCGCATGATTAAAACGGACTCATGTGTATCTTCCACCCACTTTTTAATATTGATGGTTTTGTGGCCACATAAAGAATAAAGAGGTTGATTAGGGGAAACCACGCCCCCTGTAAAGATTCAAGTGATATGTGAAGTTAAACGCCATGAGTTTCCAAGTAAAACTTATGTCAGATAATGTGATATCAGTGTTTTTGAGGTTGGGTTCTTATGTCCGCGTGATGGACTGAGTCTATACGACGGCCAGTATTCACTTTTGAATCTAGTCGGAGACAGCGCCATTTCATTGACGGTTTAGGGCCATTGGAATTTAATATCATATCAAGTTTAGTTTGTTGACTAACGATTTGATTTGATTAGTCAGATTTCTGTCAAGCACAGACTGCATATTCTGTTCGCCGAATAGAGTAAAAGCAATCTGCCATAAAAAGTCATGGCCAACGTTTTGGATGAAAATTGTAGCCCATGACAGTAATCTCAGTCCATTGCACTGAGATATAATACAGCTTCTATAAATCTTGCTCCAGAAATAGTCTAAGATTGCAATATTTTTGACGTGATTAAACTCGATTCAAATGTCAAATTGTTCCCTCACCGTATTGATCTGCAAAGTTAAAATGCAATCGGAAAAGTTCAGCTGTTCATTCTAATATTGCCGAAGGATAAACTTTTTAATATTACAAGGCCTTGTTGTAGGACAGAGTGTGCCTTACTATCATTTTATTCCCCATATTTTTATTCTTTCCCTCTTTATTCTGGTGCCCTTTCCTGTTTTCTTCTATTTTACTTTCAGTTTCATCATTTTATTACTTCGGTATCTTGTATTTTTTGCCTTTACTTGTTTCGATTTATTAGTATTACACAACTAATTCACATCTCTAAGGCCAGTTTTCGTTTTTCGTTTGAAGTGCTGCTATGAATGTTAACCCAATGGAGCAGTTAGAGAAAGAAAGAGAAGAACAAGAGAAACGCTTAAAGAAAATGGAGCAGGAAATGGAACAAGTGTTTGAAATGAAGGTCAAAGAAAAGAAGAAGAAATTGAAAGACTCAGAGGCGGAGGTAAATCTTAGTTTTAATTATAGAAGTTTGTTTGGCTATACTGTTACGCGAAGGGAAATTAGCAGTGTGTTCTCTATGAAAGAGCTTATAATTATCATGTTTCGATGTACTAATACCTTAGTCTATTTTCGTGCCTGATCACAAGGATAGACCACATTTGGCTGTCGACCACCGAGATATCCAGGTTGGTAATTTTTTTAAAAAATAATGATTTCCCGATTTATCGGTTAGCCACCATATTGGCTGTTGCTTGAGGGCTGTTAGTGTGATCTGGGACTGGAACAAAGCTCTTCATAAAATTGTTTTACCTTCTCTGAAGTTATTTGGATCAGGGGGGTTTTGTGGAAAAGATTGGAATAGAGTGATTAGCTTTTCGTGACCAAGATATTCGACATTGATAGTAGCTACTACGGGCGTATTTTGATTTGTACGTTTCATATCCGATCCTACGTGCCTTCTTTTAAATCCCATTACCGTCAGTGTGTCATGTCCTCAACAACAAACAACTACTGCTAAAGTTAGTTACTGAGAAGTATCACGAATTTAACGGAACAGTTTCAGAAAACGAACTTTCGACGTTTTGATGTGAGATCTAGAAGAGGTTGGCGCACAGGGATTTAGCATGACTAAGGACTATGGAAAGTTCTAATAATTTAGTTAGGAAAAACATTGAATCGTTTGCACTATAGATGGTAGATATTTGGAAGTGCTACTCATAAGCAGATAACGGTGCACTTCAACCTAACATTTTACAGACTTTTTCCTGGAAGTCTTTAACTTGTTTGAAAGCTTCTTCATGTGATTTCGTTTTGATGTCAGGGTAAGATAATTTGGAATATCCCGTTTACACGTATTACGCTTATGCCTAGACATTGTGCCCTGACGATTTATTCACATAAGTTTCGGACTGCAGCCATACGCAACATGCAGACGACGCAGTAAAGCGGCGACCGCAAATTACATTGGCTACCCGCATATCAGCTGTATATCCTCCGACTTTCTGTTCACCAGATGCTTCTATAATTTATTATTTCTTCCTTTACTTAAGTTCAATCGAAAGTATGATATCATGATGAGGAGTATGGAGCAACAGAGGAAGGAGTTGGAAGAAAAACGGAAAAAATTCGAAGTCGAACGATCAGCATTCGAAGAACATTATAACGCGGATGGTATCATGAACAATAGCAGGTCGTCCAGTAAATCTTCTTTAAAGTAAGTTAATTGTAGCTAGTGGCATAGTTAGGAAATCATGCATGGAGTTAGCTGCTGCACGTGCTTCGGCATACACTACCACGAAGAATCGTCCGCATGCACCCATCATACACAATCATCTTGGGCCTGTGGTAGAGCAGACTGTCTTGAGGCGATACAGACCTGTAGCAAGTTACCCTCCGCAGTTACCTGATGCAGGGAGAAGCACATTTGAGACCTGCGCTATGGCAATCATGCAAGTACTAGTTTTTCCAGTGTCGATTTAAGTTGTAGTGTGCAGTACTAGTCGAGGAATGATGCTCGGAATCGTGCAAATTAAGTTATTTTAAAAACAAAGAGTAAAATATTAAAAATAATGCTTCACCCTTCGAAATTGATTGTAACATGAAAACGTAAACAGGCAAAACCAATACTCAGCAGATCACCTTAAAATTGTCCGACTTGGTGTAAACATTAAAAATACTCAGGGGAAAGGGAGGCATAACTTTATCCTATTCATGTATCAGCTTCCAACAAAATAGGCAAGCGTTTAGTATAGATATGGTACCAGTTTATGATAGATTGCGGTAAACGTTTCGCCAGATGCTAGTGATGGTATATTGTCTGGTATGACGTAGGGAGTGGATATGGTGGGGTTGGTTAGAATTTGCTTATTTTACGTCGGTTTCGTTTTTCATTTATACCATACAACCTGCTATTGCCGTTGGTGAACTTTGATTTAAGTAGATGATAAAATTTCTAATTAAAATGTTTCTTTTTCACACAAAATTTTTTTTCGGATATTAAAAGATCTATACATTTTTAAAGCTATTTGAAAACCCCTATTCCTGCCTTTTCAACTGCCAGGAATCTCGATGATGTGGGAACTACGCCAGGATTTGTTTACACTAGTTATTTTCCTATTTGATGGCCTTTATAACGTCAATATTACATACTGAAGCCACTCTCCTCGCCTTGGATACCAAGAGAATTCAGGGAGTGTAGAAAAGCCAAACAATTGCTCCCTCTGTGACAGCCCTTCGTTGAAGATTGTCTTCTCGTATGCCTTGATGCGCCATGGCACTTCTTTACCCCGCTATATCGCCATTGCATTTTGATAAAGATGCTGCTTTCTTTTTATTTATTGTATATCCTTTTTATGCGAATATTATTTTGCTTTACACTATGATTTCATTCTTTCTTCTCCATTTTAGTAGTGTGACCAACACATTTGTCATGATTCGATCCATTCTTTCCCTATTTCTCCCGATACCCTGATTCCTTCGTTTTTGTGATGTGTAAATTGACGGGGCTATTCTGGTTAGTTCATTGCAAAACATGCCCACCATCTGGCATCACATCTACAAATTTGTTCCTGTTGACATTATTTATCATCAAATTGACAACACATAGTATTATTTGCCCCAATAAGAAGCGTTGTTACCTCTACTAATGTCATATTCCTCCTTGACGTCGAAATTTTAGTCACACTCATTTTTCTCGTTTCATCAGTAGCTGCCTTGATATTATTATGGAAAATTGTTTTTTAATTTGTTAAATTTAAAAATAAAGATATTACATGACAATTTAAGAAGAGTTAATTTCGTTTTACATGGCATTTTAAACTATCGTGAATAGGAAAGTCATAAGTTCTGAAACCTTGAAGTAGGCAAGCGTATTCTGTCGTAAAATGTAACAGCTGTTTATGTGAAGTATAAATGTGTAACCTCCATCTTTACCCCACCTCCCAAGTATTAAATGAGTCTAGTATGTAAACTTTGGTTGTGTGATTGACCAATCATTGAAATATTATTTTTACTAATCCGCTTATGCTGTGATAGGATACATAAGCCTTCTCTTTAAATATTTTAATGTCCTATACACTTCATGTATATTACCGACACCGCGACCTTTAACCTTTAACCTTTAAATCGGTGTCTGGAGTCCTATCCCTCGATGCCAAGAAGTAGTCTTCTCAGCACCGGCTCCCTTGTTTATACATGCAGGTCCTGTTTCTTGGTCGGGAAAGTGAAATCACCCAGCTAGTGGACTTCATCAGTGAGTAAGTTTCATTTCCTAAGTGAAACGCTGTCTCGCTGCCTGATGCTCCTATACTGTTCACGCAACGTCGTAAGGAAGTGCGTGTTGTGTTCATGTGGCCTTGCACGTCACTCATAAGTTAATGTAACAAAGAAAGAGTCATAACCCATTCTGAATTCAGTGGCACTGGAAGCAGTTATTGGACCCATAAATTTTTCTCTACACGGAAAGACCTCCATACTACATGAGTGTGATACAGAATAAATCAAGGGTTTTTCCCGCAGATGAATACGTCATGTGTAGTATTTGGACTTCAAAATTGATAAATACTAAATGAAATGATATTATGTGAGATAATTTTTAAAACGATTAAAATAACAAACAATACACTAAAAATGAAAGTAAAGTAATCAGTCAAATGTGTCTGTCAGAATTTATTGATAACTATGCATTCCCTTGAATTATCTAAAAAAGAACCCGATGCAACACCATTGATTAGTGTGTTTTTATCTACTGCACAAATCCTCTCTTCTCAAAGTGTACTTGAAATAACAACATGCTTATTTTTATTTCATATTACAAGGACTTGAAAGTCACGGGGATTACAGGCATACTTACAGGAAATCTGGTTTGATTTATTCACGTATCTAAACACTATCTGTCCGTTTCTAGTCAAGCTACAGTTCCTGGAATCTCTAAAGAGAAGTAAATTCGTCGGTGGAGTCCCCGATTGATTTAGTCATTTCTCTGAATTGGAAAATAAGTTAGAAGCATGTACCCTGTCGTTCAAAACGCGCGGATATGGTCTGTTCTCGTTGCAGACGATAATCTGCACTCCACGTGGTCCTTGTGAGAGGGAGCAGTACCTTGTGGATCATCGCCACCCTGATTCACTAATCATTTTCATCTTGTCAGACAATGAAAGACAAAATGTTAATCGACATTACGTCGAGTCCACACTTTGACCTCCCTTTGACCTCCCTCATCACATTTAGCAGTTTGCACTTAATCAAGCCATAAACAAGTCACTTCATTTCTCTGCACTTAGTATTAAATACGTAATTTCATTAAATACATAACTTCTTGCACGTAGTACCAAATATGCATTGTAGATAGTGTAGATGTAGTTAAGGGTTTGTTTTGTTGTGTTCTTGATTTCCATTCCTCTTAAATGTTATTGATCGTTTCGTTATGTAGTCGAACAGGTAAGTTGCATGGTATCAGTCAGGAGCACGTTAGCATCTTTCAAGCAAACTGACGTCTTTAAAACAAATTTCAACAGCCTGCTGTATCTAGATTGTCTTTGTTTTTGTGACACACCATACAGTGTATAGTTTCCCACGCAGAAACTTTTCCGAGTTCGGAGTATTTAAACATGTCAGTATGGTTGTCCAAAATTTGGCATAGTAAGGGTTTCTGATTCGCTTAGCAAGGAGACGTTGCACGTTTGACGAAGGCCGTTTTACGGACCCATATCATACCAGTTGCTTGTGTGGCACTATTTCACTGCAGTGGTACTGTATTACTTGTAATGTGAAGCGACCATACTGTGCAGTGTGAGTTGAGGTGCCTGGTGACCATATCTCTAGGGTAGGAATAGAGAGTCCTTTCAGCCCTAAAGTTGTTGCAGTAGTTACTAAAATTGGCATGAAAGCCAAACTTCTTCACTCAGGTTTTATGCCCAGCTCACGTATTGTGTACTGTTGACAGGTGTAATCATTGCACACATGTCAAAATTCTCCCGGAACTATCAAAACAATGTCTTGTGGTGAAACAGTGACGCTTTTTCCATGTTTAGGTACCGTTTGTGATCTTGTTATCTTTCTTTTAGAGATATGGAGATCCGAATTATGTGATGAACACTCGCACAGAGTCGGTTCGATTACCTGAATGTTTCAAATATAATTTTCTTTGGATATCTGCTTTTGATGTTGTTGAATGCATGAGTGGTGTTGTTACTGTGGTGTTGAATTTTCTGGTGCTCGATTTTTCATACTGTGTACGGATCTTGAAATGTGAATTGCTCATGTTTATTTACCATTTCATCTTTCAGAGCGGACAGTAAAGACAAGAAGGACAAAAAAGACAAGAAGAAGCATTTATTTCAGTAGTGTTAACTGCTTCAAATAGAGAAGGTGGGATTGAAAGGTGATCTTGCGATAAAGTGATGTAAAGGAATACCGAGCGGAAAGCCGCGCCTAAAAGGACATTCCATTTCCAGTGTAGAAAGATGAGATTGCAGTCGAGTACAGCGCTCCTTTTACGGCATGTTTACGCTATTTTTAGGAAAGAGCATTTATTATCTACCGACTGAAGCTTTAATGAGCTGATGATATGATCCTGCGATATGCAAGAGGTACAGTAGCCATGGAGCGAGCATCAAACGTTGTATTGGCATACCGAAATATAGAGGTATTTATTTACGCTGATTGTCGATTTCAAACACTGAGGACCCGCGCCTGAGGTTGTGTGATCAGAATTTTATCACTTGTAATAGAGAGAGATGATGTTTAAATGTATTGCCAGTAAAATATTATCGATTCTTTTTGCGTTATAAACCAGAGACAGTATAGATCCCTCTGGAAAGTCTGTTGGTGTAAGTGGTACGAATCCAAGAGAACTCGGCTCGGCCTTACGGTAACAGGTTCCATGAAATTGCTCACAGTTTGCGTAAGTTTTCCCTCATGAGCATATAGAGCGTGAATAGTTGAATGGTGGATGCAAACCATCTCAGTCTGAATAAGTTGCAGGAGCGAAGAGATAATGACCTCCGAAATAGTTATTTGATGTTTGAACGTAGTTATTACATTGCAGACTTGAAGCAATATTTTGGAGAAATAGGTTACGGGAGCCATATGCCTATAAGACCGAAGTCTACTCCTTGTATGGCGCACCATAGTTAGCAAATTACAAATTCATGACTTTAAGCATATGAGTGATAGGAAAGTAACGTTGGAATTTAAATCGGTAACTGCAATTGGTATGTAAGCATTTACAAAGACTAGCATACTAGTTTACGTAGGTTAGGATTTAATAATTACGTATGGATAGAATTGGCAGTGCATTTTTTGTTGTTGTAGGCATTGCTACAGAATTCTTATACAAGTTTTTAGCTCTTTGGGTTTGATTCCTGGACTTTTTCTATTCTTTTTGTACTTTACTTATCAAAGCTTCTGCGTTGTTCCACGCTGTGATGATTTTCTCTTTTAGTTGAATACATACAGAAGGTATTTGTAAGTTGCATTTGCTACCTTGCCATCTCAACAGTAGGCGATTGGAATAAAAGAGCTCTGGAAAACTGATTTGCTATTTTAAGTTTCTAGAAGATGTGGAATTTACGTGATTTATAAAGTATGGCAGCGTTTGGCCTATAATGACTGCGATAAACTAGGATGAGAAGACTTTTGTATTAAACGTGACTGTATTTCGTACGTAACAGCCCATTATGAAAAGCAGGCAAATGTATTATGAGCCGTGAAGCTCATTTGCAGGATCTTATTTGAAGTGTCAAATCGATAGAGGAAGTGGTGCAGGGTAAACATGAAGGGAAACATTCAAAGAGTAATCAAATTTTCGAGAGTTAATGATGGATGTGCTACATGTAATGACTTAATTTCTTAGTTACTAGTATTTTCATGTTACTATTATCTGTTAAAGATTTTAGCTTTTGGAGTCATATTTTATGTTGAAGGTGCGTTGAGCTCCTCCTCCGTTTTTGGTTGATCAACCAGAAAGACAGATTTATCCAGTTTAGTATAGCTATTTTGAGGCGGTGAATGAATTTGATTCTTTTAATGCGTAAGTAGATGTCTTCCCGGTCAGATAAATCTGTCAGTATCGAGTGAATCGCTGTAGGTCTTGCCGGTAATACATTTCTGCACAGCAAACCTAGAATCATAATATATACTATTTTGATAATGGGGATGCGTAGATGTTCATATGTTAATGTTGTCAATAATAGCAGAATCCTTTATCGATCTAGTTTCCCCAAACGCCAAGGGTATGGGGAGGATTCTAATTTTTAGATGAAAGTGTGGTTAACGTCTCTTTTTCGCGATGTTACACTTCTTTACTGAACTATCGTATTACGCACAACGACAAAATGCAACATGGAGCGCGAAGACTAAGTTCGGAAACTACATATGAATGGAAGGTGCAAGGGTAGATATACATTAACCTAAATGGGCCTTCGATTATTCTTAACGTTGTAATACAAAATTTCAATTAACTTTATTCGGGAAGTTTGGGAGTCATATGGTTAGTATGGAGGTGGCTTTTACATTGATGTTTATTACGTATTATTTGCAGAGCAGGTTCCAACAATAGACCTTAGTCCGTATAATATCCATTATCCATGTCTTTACTTGAAGTGTTCGTTGTATGATCGAGCTCAATATTTACACTGTACAATAAAGATTATGATGAAGCATATATGTTGCCAATAGTATCAATTTCAATTTCATGCGCGAGCAGAACGAACTCTAGTTATTTTGTACTTCTCTGTCGTCCAAATTTCTGTTTTACTGTTAGTTTCATGCGTATTCTTGGTAAGCTGACAATTGTGGATCAGTGGCAAGTGTAAACAGAGCCCTCCCCGCCCTATAGCGTGCTCTTTTCAGTGTGTCCTTTCGTTTTCTGTACCTACCCTGAAGGAGTTTTATGTACGCGGGTGTGTGGGGCAGTGATCCGTTTCGGGAATCTTGAACTACTCTTTCAGGGTAGCATCATCAGTTCTTCAACAGACAGTATCTATGCTCTTTCTATCATTTCAGACGTTGGCTAGCCATGTTGTGACGTCCAAGTTGGTGTCTACAGGTCGTGAATGTTTCATTTATTCATTATTAGTCATGTCTCGCCAAATTTGTGGGCTTGCCATGGATGCAATCCGGTACTGCACTGGTATTGGGGTAAATTCAAGCGTACCAGGACCACACCGTGTGCTCTGTTTAGTTGGTAATCGGCTTTCCGGGACTGAGTTGGTAGTGGACACAATATTCGGCCACTGGGGAAGCCCAGAGCAGTTGCAGTCTGCTTTTAAGCCGCAGGTTTACAACCCGAGGAGAAGATCGTACGTTTGCGTAGGATATTCTTGCGTGACGAAGATTTTTGTTTTTAATCCGTCGAGATTGAATTTAAAAGGAGAACCAGCGGCGCTCACATCAAGGTACACAGGGTTCTGAAGATTTTTTAGTACTGTGAGCCTCCACGAGATTTTTTAGTTTGGCCTTCTCTTATTCAGGTAGAATGAAACACTTAGGCGTACTTAGTTGGCGGTCGGTGTTCAATGGCCATGTGTATCAAACTGTCTACCTCTCAATCTACCCCTAGATCGAGCTATATAGACAAGGTAGCTCATGCTGTACAATATGCATAATGGCTTTCATCGATCGATCTACCTAAGCTCGATCTATGGTGGGAAGGAAAATTTGTGTTTTACCTAAACTGGTCGATATCAGTCTACCTAGACATAGCACAATCACAGATCGCTCCCATTTTGTTACAATCATTGCCGCGTTCATCGATCTGTGTAATGCAGGAGAAACGAGAACGTACATCAGCAGATGATTTTTTATACATACTAGAAACTAAGTAACCAGCAGGTTATTATCGATACAGGTGTAAACGTGACGAAGTTGAATCCCCTGATGCTTTGCTACGAGATGGTTTAGAAAAATAAAGGAACCATGGGCCGATAAATACTTAGCACTATTCAGGCCGTGGTCAACATTAGATACACTGTGTCCATTACTTTAAAACAGGATTCTGGTAAAGTAGTTGTCATAAAATCAAGATAACGTTTCGAGTATACCACAACCATTCCTAATCGTACTGGCAGCAAAATAGGGGTAGGTTTTGTTTATATGCCATTGAGATTACTTTTCTGCTGCTGAATGGTATTTCCTTATTTATGCGTGTATTTTAGATTCGAGTTGTGAATCATAGAAGTCGTTCCAAAGTGATCAACCATATATTTCCAATGCCTGTTACCTTTGTCGTGAATGACGTAAGCGGACGCTCATCCATCTTCTTGCGTATTTCTGCAGACCTGGCGACAAGTGCTGACATGAAACTACCTGTCACAACACTTGTATCATTGCCGTTTTAACTCTCGCTTTGCTGGAACAGTGCCGTAACCACGAAATAATTATTGGGGGGGGGGCTAAATCGGGCTTTCCATTTCCCATGGGCGTGGTGGAGGGCGTGGCCGAGAAAGGATGGTTTGCCTATGCAATGCTTTAAAATTGCCTTGTATTTTGCTTTTTTCATTACTT
>JAAAKL020014289.1:0-12017 GCA_010016065.2 Carybdea cf. marsupialis auct. non (Linnaeus, 1758) | reverse complement strand
CTTCTACCACTACGCATGAACCGTCAGTGCTTCAAACCAAGTGACCCTCTCCAAGTTATGCTTGACCTGAACTACGTATATTAGTCTTGAAAAAGCAACATTCCAAAACGGAAAGAAACGAAAACAAATACTGACAATGGTGTTGAATTTACCTTCATCTCTGTTATCAACATAAATACTCCTTTTTTCACTCTTTCTCTCTAAACTCAAATCGTGTGAAAATTTACACTTGTTTCCCTTTCCACACTGTCCGTTTTTGTAGAAGGCACATAGGACCGACTTGGGATCAGCACCTAGGGATTAAGTGATCAAAAATTAATTGCAGTCTAACTAACAGTATCACTGCCTTGCGCTCCATGGCACAGACGAGTTGTTGATATCTCCCCACATACAAACAACAGCCTTTATTCCCTGTTCCATCAATTGTAAGTCTAATTATCTGCAAATACATAATCAAAGAAGAACAACTGTTGGTTGTGCACCATTACAAGAAGCTACTTTTTTGTTAAACACATCATCTAGTGTTGCTAGTGTGCGAGTAAGAACCAAAAATCTATTTGTTTGAGACTTTCTCTTCAATGTTTGTGTCACAGAAAAAACTTTTCAGTCTTGAATACAACCGAACAGATGCAATATGGGACTGCATGCACGAGAAAAAGGTGGATGAAGAGACACACAACTAATATAGTAACACTGACGTCATCTACTATACACCTGCTGGCCTCAAGTATCAATGAACAAACTACAATAGTTAATAGTATTGAGGCACTGTCATTGCAGGTCTCTGCTTGAGTCCTTCTGGTGTATTTTAAAGCATTAATAAAACTATTCAATGTTGTCAATTATCTATGCATGACAACGGTGAAGTATGTGTAAATAGCAATAGGCCACCTCATTGCTACAGTCCAATACCTTGCCATGTCGACAGGTGAATACAATCTACAGGAATTATGTTCCGTTTACTCACCAGCTGAAACTTTCTGTGCTGCTTGGACTGGCTTAAATAACTGATTCAGCTCATCAATCTCTTTTTTCTTGTCATCTTTTTTATTCTGTTTGGAGATAAAATATAAGAACTTGAGTACCTATCTACTCAATGCAAAAGTGAATTTTACAAACTAAGATAAATGGAAGCTAGTGATGATGATGCAGTTTTAACGCTATGCACTCCCCTTGCAGGCACAAAGGCGGTGCCCATATACATGGGACTTGATTGGAGCATAGAGCACTTTAAGACGAGATGCCCTTCCTGATGTCACCAATGGCCCTTTTGGGACTTATCCAAGGAACATATCCACTAGATCATGGCAGCTCAAATGAAAGCTAGTGAAGAAAATCAAATGGCTGGCAACAGATCCCTGTAATACTTTAAAGCCGCATCTGTCCTAACCTTTTTATTTGGAATCTAATAGATAGATACCAGATTAATATTCGATGATAATATTAAACTCTAAAAGGGGAGTTACATACTCTAACTAACATGCATTCCACACACTATCTGTCATCAAATCTGAGAGCCCAATTGGGGGCAGCAGGGACAATTTGGCAAGAACCAAAATTTTGGGTGCTTTCAATGACAATCTACCCCAAAACAAATATTTGATTATATCTGAATCCCATCCCTACTGAGAAAGAAGTCTTCTTCTACAATAGTTCATGTTACATGATCCTGATGCCTGTTGTATCCTGACATAATCAAATCAGCAAGGCATAAATTGGCCGATAAGTAAGTGTACAGACAACAATACCTAAGTGTTGAAATTAGTGAGCATTGTCAATTGATATTCCTGATGATATCTAAGGTACAATTATTACCATACATTGGAATAAAGGAAATCTTTCAAATTGTGTCTGTCTCTCTAAAGATCGTAACCCTGGTTATTATTTTCATCAGTTGATACTCCTTTGTCAACTTTGTAAACTTAAAATATTGTCTAACCATCCATCACATTGGGCTAACTACTAGTAACATAGGAAGCAAAATTGCAGTTCTGAAAAAGTACAAAGTTGACTCCATGCCTTGCACTAATGAAATTAAAATTATCTCTAATTGACGTAGAAGAAGATGGCAAGTCTTGAGTGCTCTCATAATTACAATAATACGTCTCTCTACATACATAACATTGTTCCTTGGCAAACTGTTTTGACTTGAAGTATTTGTCTGACATAATGATTTTGAGAAGTAATTTAAGACACTTACTTTGTCAGTCTCCATTTGTGCAAGCTAGAAAAATTATGGGTAAACAATTATTATTAAAGTAAAGTACAATATAAAATGTTTCCTCCATGCTGCATCATCGCACAAAACGTAATCCTACACTATAGTAACAGAAGTAAGACAGACAAGACTACACAAGATTTTGTGTTAATGTACACTTTCAAAGATCTGCAGATCTATACATCTTTTCTGGTTGATTGCACTTCCTATCAAGCTACTCTTGTTCCACAGATGGTTAGTGAAGACATAATAATCACAGTGAGCTGACTGATGCCACTGAATAAAATACACATCTGCAAAATGAACAAATCACAAACAACTTGAGACAAGACACTTCATCAACTCCTCATCTCAGCTTAATTGTGCTACTTCATTTCACTCTAGTCTGTGAATTGTTTTCTCATGTTTCAGATCTTGGTACGAAACTTACATACAAACTATACACATTCCAACACATGGGACTCTCTTTGAAAAAAGCAGGAACTCCATAAGATCTTGCATGGCAATAGGCCTGCTAGCAATGCATCAAACCAACCTGATTGAAGATTCATGAATAACCTAATACATGACACTCTCAATGTAGTAGTTAAACAAATTATCAAAAAGAGGAAAATCATTAAAATAACAAGAATATAAATGTTCTTACCTTGCGTGCACTGGGTGTTCCTCCATATTTGACCTTGACACGAAAGAACACATTATCAATGAGGAGTTCACACACCCACACAGATTCTGCTGAAGGGGTAACCATGGAGGTTTCTAGGAAATGCTCAAAAATGATTATCACACTCATCTTACCTACCAGCTATGAACCATGATAGAAGCCTACACAAATCCATTAAAATAAATTGTGTGTTTAACTTTTAAGTAAGAACATTCACCATTAAACAAAAAACCTACTGTCTATAGGAAAAGTGTTTATCTCAAATCATTATTTGACTTTTTCATCAATTTTACAATATTCATCAACTTGCCACATTGCAACTGGACAATGTTCAGGTCAATCTGTGCCATAAATGGTTTTAAAGCCTTAGACACAGACTGTGGTTATATTTTATCACAGTACAAATGCCTTTGCTAGACCTATTCCTCCTTAATGTGTTTGGTAATTTATATTCTTGAAATAGCCTCTTCAACACAAAAGATAACACATAAGGCACTCATTACAAGTTCAGCCATTTGGAGTGACTATCCAACAATCTTTATTAAGCAGAGAGTCTATTTCTAGTCAAGCCTAGATAGGACAAAACATTGAATGTCCTTAAACATTGTTTCCTGTTACACTATAACTGCACAAAAGGAGAAGGTTTGATATTTGCTTTTCCTTATCTTCAACCAAATTGTATTACTAAGCAGCGGCATGCTTTAGGGGAAACTTTGTTTCTACAATGTGACAGGAATCACAACACAAGGCCATAGTTATATAGTTTTCTACTGTTACATCGTTTGTTTTTCCAGTCATCCCATCAGCAAATGAGACACTACTATGATCCAAATGTTTTCTGTATTTAAATATTTATTCCAACCCATATTGGTAACATGGGGATTTAAAACCTGGACCTAGTAAGCATTACTTACTACATTTATAAAACCTTGAAATAACAAGATAAACATTGAAGTGAACTTCTGTTATTTACTAACACATAAATACAACAATGACCTTATACAGGTTTTATATCGGAACTATAACAAAATCTTCTTTTGTTTGGAATGTTCACAAGTGTCAAACCTGCTCATATATACCAGCAAAAAATTAATATTCATATGACCTTCTGTCTATGTCCAAGGCTAGTATATTCTTAGTAAAGCAACAGGTTACCTTTGCTGTTTATTCATGAAGAGATACATAATTGTCTAGCAAATATATCTTCAGTCAAATGTATCATAATATCACATGGGAGCACATGATCCCCAGAACAATGCAATAGCAAGGGGGTTTTTTTGCCTTTGTCAAAAACATAATTAAAGTCTCCCTTAAATATGGATAGTCTTAATATCAAGATTTCTCCCCTTCTCTTCCAACATTAACAATCTAAGTAGAAGTAACTTATCTGATATGAGATCAAGTAGATACATAACACTTTGACTTAACATATTACTATGGTTAAATGTACCTACCTGCTTCTCAACTTGCTTGATAAATTGCTGTTGCTTCTTCCCTTTCTTATTCTTTAGTCCAAAGGTCTTATCCTAAATTTAAAACAATTATATTAAGTATAAAACTGTATGTTTACTGTATAAATCAACTCTTACAGTCAAACATCAGTTTCCAAGAATTTCTTAAAAATACAAGAAGACATCATATAGTAATTTCAATAACTTACCTATATCTTATGCGAGAAACTCCAACACTTGTTTCACTGTTAATAACCTCAAAAATGTTTTACAATGCAATGTGCCCATAAATGCACAACAACTTTGTTCATGTGAATAACTCATCACAGCAAAAAAGATGTGTGTTGCTTGTGTTGCTGTATTTATTCTGGCATAATCATGGTATAAACTGCAGTAAAAAGGACTATTCTCTTTATTATAATACAGATGAGAATGAAGGTCTTTGTACATGCAATTGCCTACAGCACATGTTTAAATAAGTTCAGTGCCACACAATCTGGGGGAAATACAGCTTACAATACCTCCCTAAATCTGTCTGAAAGCCCCTGTTGCCTAGTGGTTAAGGAAGGGGACTCACATGCCCAAGGTTGTGGGTTTGAATCCCACCTAACCCAATATAAAAATATAACTATTGGTTGTGGAAATAAACGGTAGACCACCCCTGTGGCGTGCTCTCTCCCAGGGCATTGCTCACTCTGGCTGGGCCATAGGCTACACTGTAAATTGATTATGCCACACAAAAAAAACTGTCTAAACTTCAAGATAATCTTTCAGAATCCCTTTACTTTGTTTAACCTGGAGTCAATCACAGGACAATGGATGTCACAAATAATCTTGGTCATAGCCCAGGGCTTCAAAGCCAGTCAAAACTCTACTGTTGCTATTTCAGCAAACACAAAGATATTCTTGGCACGAATTTTAACACCTAGTATGATAGTATGTTTAAGGCAGGTAAAAATGTATAAATAATAGATAGTTTGAAACTAGCACATGTCTTAAGAATGAGTCTCTATTTTGTTAACCCAAACACATGCCATTAACTCAAGAAGTCTTATCTCACAACAGAAGTTCTCCTACCAACCTTTGACCGCATTCCATTAAAGCCTGGAACCTTGTACAACAGCAAATTAATAGTTTTAAAATCTCTTCCCTGGCATTCCAGTGTTTCCATTGCATGTTGTTTTCTGTGATTGTACAATTACTCTCATTATCTTAGTATTCATGAGAGAAACACTCAGTATTTTCCCCCATCACACTTGACTGAGGTTAACCCTTTAATGCACAAATTCTTTCTCGCATGTTTTTCATGTCATGATGCATTAGGCCCATTGCCTTGCTTTTAAGGTAATGGCAATTTATAAATGACTTACTGCTATAAACCAGTCAAATACTCTGAAAATATACTTTCTGAATTTGAATTGCTAAAATCTGTTTATGGTAGTTGCAATGACAGCAGTCTAAGAACTTATGAATACCTTGGTGATGACTGTAATACATTGGCACAAAATACAACAATTAAACAGCATACTGGTAAAGGAAACAATAACTGATAGGAAATCTCAAAAAATTAACTTAATCAAGTTAATCAGTGTCTATTCCTAAGAAACATTAAAATCTCATCATTTTATATGTCTTGTCATTCAGTGTGGTTAGAAATACGTGATCCTAAATACTGAGGTGTATATTGCCATTTTTTCATTAAAATAAGACTCATATTACCTACGAAAAGAAACGTCAAGAGCTGTTCCAGTTCTCATCAAAGTGATAGGTCCCATTTTAGTACTAATGGCAAAAAATTGCAAGTTGAAAACTACGTTTTTGCTTTCCTACCACGTTGTGGAGTTGACTATGACTAATGACTAATTTCTTATGTTTCAAGAAACTAAGAAATTCATACTTTCATAAATCTTCATTGATATATGCTTCTCTTCCTCCCACAACATTCTTCAAGCAAACAGGATATAATACTATAGTTCATCTTTTGGACACACAGTGAATATGTGCAATGTTCCGGTTTGTCTACTACTTGACCTCAGTCTCAGATAATTTATGTCAGGCTTACACTTATAATGCATATCGTTATGCTTTATATCAATATCAAGAATCAATATCAATTTCTATATCATCAAAGGCCAGAAACGTACTAGAAACATGGAATACGAGCACATAAAATTTGAAATTGGCGCTGGGGACAAAATAAAATAGCATCAGCTATTGTGATCATAGCCGGCCGGCTTTTGCAATAACCAATAACTGCATAAACACTTCATAACATCATCAAACCTAAAACCTCTACCTGAAACGTTAAGAAACGTAGTTAAGTAGCACTACCTCTACTGAGACCATGGGTGGGGAGATTAAAATCTTGCTGCCTGCCCTTAAATATGGTGTTTCCTGTAGACAAGACCCACACACCGACAGAAAGCATATCTCGGGATACTCGATGCCCCAATGTGTTTCCACTTATCATCCTAAGCAAACAAAGTTAAAGGTCAATTTTTAAGCTCGGAAAAGCTACAAGTGCGAAATAACATCGAATTTAGGCCTAAACGATTCGAACTGGATAAACATGGCATGCGCATCCGATCATCATGTCAACTGTTTGTAGACCACCGGCATATTTTCTATTTAAAACACGAAAAAAGGCATACCTCGATGACCTTCTGCTTCTGTTTGTCTTGGGTCTTCTTTCCAGCGTCTTGTGGCTTCTTCTTTGGTGGCATTCCTTTAAAAATGGTTGTTAAAGAACAGCAACTTCTGAGACTCGAGCCTTCGATGCCACAATCTTGAAATATAGCAGCAACAGCAACAAATTTATTGCGCATGGGTTGTGCAAATGAAGACTGGGCCTAAGTGACGACACACGGAATGTTTTTGTTCATCAATGTTTTGATTTTCATATCAGCTGTTGCTGCATGAATGGAAAGATGGCGGATGTTACAATGGCTTCTTTTTAAACGTCCGCATGGTAACCGATGTTTTAGCACTCCGTAAGACTCATGAAGAGGTGGAAGGTGCCAACTGAACTACCAACAGCATTTTTGAAGCGATAAACGGCAAAATTCCTTTAATTGTACTTTAATTAAATGCTACAGAATTAAAAATCTGACAGTAGCAGGAAGGACAGATCAAGACCTTCATCCTCGACTACATATCTGAAGACCACGAATACCTACGAAACAAACTACGATCAAATGGAGGAAAAGATAACTTCTATACTTGGTGTACAAGATTTCGTCGACACTTTACCACCAGAGATTGTTGAAATGATATTCTGCCGTGCTGAAGTGCATGATTTACTTAGCATTCTTCAAACGAACACAACTTGGAATTCGTTTCTGAACGGAGATGATTACTTTTGGAAAATGCTTTGTCGACGAGAACTGATAGATTGGGAGCAAGTTGAAGAAGACTTAACACTAAGATTTAAATGGAAAGATATATTTTCAAGGAACTATGGGCGTAATGGTGTTATACGGCGCTGGCTGAAGGGGAAATATTCTCAAGTAAGCAAATGCGATGAATTACCGAAAGGTTATATCTGCCCCTTAAGCACAGAGATTTGGGGAATGATATTAGATGCTGAACTTGCAAGGTGAAAAACTTTATACTATTAAAGTACAATTTTGTATATACTTTAGGCAATGAAACATAAGTATCAAAACGTCATTTTATGATATTTATGTCAGTAATACGTACATACAGAATATCGCGAGATAGCTTTAAAAAATTCCCACAGTACTAAATTGTTGTAAAGATTTTCGTATCACAGCATTCAAATTGAGGTGAGAAACACTATCCTTGTTACCTACTGGTAAATTTGAGTTTAAATTTTATCATCCTTGTTTCCTTTTTGGGAATCTGTGTGGCGGTAGAAGTAGTACAAGTTGTAGTAGTAGTAGTAGTAGTAGTAGTAGTAGTAGTAGTAGTAGTGTTGAAAGTAGTAGTAGTAGTAGTAGGTAGTAGTAGTAGTAGTAGTAGTAGTAGTAGTAGTAGTAGTGGTAGTGGTAGTGGTAGTGGTAGTGGTAGTGGTAGTGGTAGTGGTAGTAGTAGTAGTAGTAGTAGTAGTAGTAGTAGTAGTAGTAGTTTTGGAAGTAGTAGTAGTAGTAGTTGTGGAAGTGGTAGTAGCAGGAGCAGTAGTGCAGTGGCAGCAACCGTACCAGTAGGAGTAGGATCAGTACCTACAGTATCAACAGTACCAGTACCAACAGTACCAGTAGGATCAGAAGAAATAGTTTCATGGGTTGTACTAGAAGTTTGGAAAGTGGTCATCAGTGGCCATCCAACACGCTGTGACCCATGGTCAAATGAACTTGGATTACACTTCCTATAGGCGAAGGTAACCTATCACCACATCAATTTGCACTGTTCGTTTGATTCCAAATGCACTAGGATGTTTCACACAGAATTACTGCAATTAACAACAAATCATCTGCAGGAACAATGGTAGCCTTAACTATAAGTGGTCTATTTAACACTGTTGTTCTCAATTCAGTTTAATAGAAACAATAGATAATTACAATCAAATGGTATAAACGGTAGTTTGCATTCAAAGACTTTTTTTAAAGTATCGCAATGTATGAATAATTGCCGAAGTACTGGGAAGTGTTTTAACTGCTCCCATGGTATTGATTAATAGCTTAGTTGCGTCTTTCTATATTAGTTTCAAAGTAATGTGAAATCTGAAAAAGGCTTACTTTTCCTCCAATACTACATCCTTTGTTGTCCAAAGGCACTTTCCTTCACAATTCAGCTTTGTATCAAGTGGTAAATAGACGGAGGCATCATAAAAAAGGAGCAAGGTAGATTTTCTGGGAACCAATAAACTGGGGCGGGACTTGATGTATGTGCGTTCAGATTTTCCCTTTTGAGTCAAAAGATACAGATTGACACTTATAAATGCTATCTATTTATGAACTGCAGAGATTTTATGTCTCAAAGTAAACAAGAAACAGTATCCCTTTAGCGTATCTTTCTAAACGTTTCCATGTTAGTGCCTGGCGTCTTTTCCAACTAACACCCCGGGAAAAGCAGTGATTTGTAGCCTGAGTTATTATGTACTACGTTTGAAAAGGAACCCTTTAAACTGTTTAAACAATAAACAAATGATTGATTGCAGAGTTTGTGAATTAAAGTTGAAGTAAAATTTGGCCGATGTAGCAGGCGTGAAGCTAAGGCGGGTCTTGACCCCGATGAAATAAATTTTTACCTTTCCCCTTGCCCTATATAAGTATCTAAATAATGATCTTAAATTGTGGTCATAGTTTGATTTTGTAAGATCCAAATTTCAACGAAGCGAGACATTATTTGGGTTGAATAGGATTAAAATCTGCTATAATAGAGGATTCTGATTGATTGGAGGGTAGAAAATCCTCTCATATACCCGTATCAGCATGTCGTCTGATCACAGGTAAAACAGGAACTGCAAGATTGTTTCTATAAATGCCAAAATGTATATTTCAAACTTGGTTTTTGCTTGTTTTTCATAAGCAAGCCTGAATCCATATGCACATAATTATGTATCATCATAGAGGCTTGCAATGAATAAACTCACTGAGCCAACCTAATTTCACCGACCGAGATCATTCCTCGCAAAATAAGGATGGCTTCGTGCTTGTAATGTAGCAAAGATGAACTAAATAACAGTCTCGTCATTAGTAGCGAGATATCTTTACCATGTCACCACTTACAATGATGTTACCGAAAGTGTAACACTTAGGCTTACTGATGTTATTTACCTTTCCTATCTCCACTTTCTATCATCACCACAAGGCCTTTACTAACATACACTTCCTAGGCTAAGGTGACTAAAGTCAGTCTACTTGGAAATTGGGCTAAGATCTTATCTATGCATTTGGTTGGATTGTATAGAAACTGAAGGCTCTTGGAAGATTTTGTGCTATTCGTCTCTTAAACGTGCAAAATAGCCCCTGGTTGAAATTGAATTTTTCTGGCGGGCTATTGTTTATAAAGGGATTCATACTGTTTCAGAAATGCAGAACTGCCTACTTAAGTGCTTCGTATTGCCAACGGGGAAAATCAATTCCTGAAAAAAAGGGTTAAATTCATGGGTCTGGCGACTGTAGGATGTGGGTGCTGTCTACAGTGAAGAAGGTTTCGGAAGGTGCGTCTCCCCGGGCTGAATAAAGTTTGGGGGCCTATAACATCATGCATAGCATGGCGATTTAGGTACGATCACATTTTGGAGAGTCTAGAGGCACTGTTATTCTTACAGTAGTGACAGTTTACAATTTTCCAGCAACTTTCACTGAATGAAAATAGGCAGGTACATAAACGTCTGCTTTCAGAACTGAAACGCGTGGCCCTTTGGAGGCACAGAGCCTTGAGCAGTTGCCCACTTGGCCACACCCAAAGACACACTAGGTGTCACTAAATAAACAACTCAGATAGCCTTAAATTTAAGGACAAATGATTGTATAGCTCAGCCTCTTCGCGCACGGACGGTGATAATTCTCAGCCTGATAGTTTAAAGTCAATTCTATTCAGTTTATTGGTCTTTACCACTCTTTCTAGATTTTATTCCGGAAGTTACCAAATATTTATACCTCTACAATATAATAAACTATCGGATATATTCTGGGTGAAGATTATATATTACTAAAAATATTGAAGCAAAGCAAAATCTTGCTTTTCTGACAAAAGAGCAAATCAAAATCTTTCTGTTAAACAGAACCAAATGAAACTGGATTGGATGATACCACCACTGGATTTGATCACATTTTTTTCGTACTCATTGAGAGTTCCGGTTTCAATATATTCATCGTCGATCATTGGTTGTCTTTGACATTGTTCTGTTGTAAAGCTAAGCTTTATACACTGAATTTCATAAAACGATTATTGCGAATTTATGCCTTTCCAAAAAAAATTAACTGCTATGATGCTACCGTCAACGATCAAGTAATAGAGTTTGGTACTGGCATTCTCTCGTTCTCTTTTGTGACCTGATTTTGCGCATTTCCCCCCAAATTTAGCCCATATTTCACTTTAGCCCAACGTTTTGGCTGAGAATATCGAAGTTGTACATATCCAGTTCTACGTTATGGCATTCTCCCTTAACTCATTGACGTTTTTACGTAATAAATCACCACATTCCTAGGGTAGACGCCACTCAAAGAGTATGTTGTATAATCCTGGACACCGGGAGCTTCATCCCTCAGGTCTCAAACATCCATAACGACTTCATTGGCTGCAACAGAAAGTGACCAAGTCACAACGGCTTATCGAGGTGCACTACTCCGTCTTTCACCATTCGAAACTTTCCTATGTCGTCAATGATAGTACCACTCTGAAAACCAAGTAGTGCAGTGGATTAAGGGCTAATGCTCACCTCCTTAACCGTACTTTATTTAACGTGTCCCTATTTGAACCCTCTAAACCTTTTTGCATCCTATATCAGTATTGTCAAGGAAATAAGGCGACTAGACAGAACGGGTCATTTCTTACTCTTTAATGCTTTTAATGCAGATAAAGCCGGTAGATGATCTACTTATAAATAACATGGCCTTTCTCTACAAGCAAGCTGCGTATCCCTTAAACAGTACGAGCATATCTGAAGACTGCGATGAAGTTTGTTTTGGTTATCCCTACAAGTGGAGAACTTATGACCAAATGAAATAAACTAAGAAGTACAGCAGGCCAACAGTGAATGAAAAACATTGTTTTT
>JAAAKL020014288.1:0-12017 GCA_010016065.2 Carybdea cf. marsupialis auct. non (Linnaeus, 1758) | reverse complement strand
GATAATAATGGTGATGATAATAATAATGATGATAAGGATTATGATAAGGATAATGATGATAATGATGATGATGATGATGATGATGATGATGATAATAACAATGATGATAAGGATTATGATAAGGATAATGATGATGATGATGATGATGATGATGATGATGATGATGATGATGACAACGATGAAGAAAATTGACTAAGGAATGAAAGACTAATGAGAAAGTGCAACAAGCCCTATTGTAGTTTACGAATGATTAAAATGAGGCACTAAAATGCTACACATTAGTTGTATTTGTAAACTGATTTTTGCTTCTGTCTAGCCTCATTTTGCCTGTTTGTTGTGTTGTATTGAAACCTCTTCGAAGGATATTGTAATGAAATGGATGCTCTGAGATCAGACCTAATGCTGGTTAGCAAACGAGTGTGTGGAGCCATATCAGGGTCATTATGCAACCTTAAGGTTCACAAGCTGATTCACCTTTCTTTTCCATATCCTTGCAAATTTGGTGGGATAAAGTTTTAATATAAATTTCAAGTAGTGACACCAGAGAGGTTGCCTTCCTTTCTGCAATCTTTGATGCTGATGTTGTTTCACTGGAGTTTCACTACCATAAAACATCTGAACTACTTTATCTTCAGAGTATCATAACTTGTCTATTCATCAGTGCTACTTTTGCTATATAACTATATCAGTGTTGCTTTGACGACCTAAAACCCATTAACTATCATAAAAGAAATAAATCTGCATTTTTGGTTTCCAAATAAAGGTTCACTAAGTACTTTGAGTCAGAGGACCAACTACCAAGAGTAAAACATTAGTAAAGTGGGTGGTGACATGATTGAAAACTATCCTTTGCAGGAAATGGAAGTTTTCTGTTACTATTAATTACATGTCTGCTCTGTTGGGCACTGGTTACAAAATTTGAATCTTGCAAATAGCTTTAAAGAACTTCCTGAGACAGCCTGAAGATGAGAGAAGTATCTCTCGAAACATAGCTCTGGAAAAAGACTACAACTATAAATATCTACCATCAATGGCATCAACTGAGTTGAGAAGTGTCAGAATATTTCGTAAAACATCTTACTTTAGGTTTGATATTAGGTATACAACAAAAAGTAAAATAAGAGGTATCATTAAAGTACATTCTTAGATATATTTACATCTTTGAAATTTCAACACTGACTTGTCATGGTGATTTATGTGCATATAGCTGTTAATCTATGACAAGTTCAGTGCCTTATAAACAAAACTTCAATCAGCCTGTGTTTGAGTTTCCACTATGGATTTGGCAATGGTACAGGACTTGTCGGATCAACAGGTACTCTTCACACTTTCACATTATAAAAAGCTGAAGTGTACATGCAAAGTACTTATCAAATCTAGTGGTGCCATTTGCTAGGATTCATAAATATTATCAATGGAAATAGCACAGCTCTAGGTTCAATGGCTTTTAGTACCTTTATATCTAAAATTGAGGCATGGCAATGTTGAATTTGTAATCAAAGTAACACTGATACTTAAAAAGGCTACTTCATCATTGGACTGATTTGGTGACAGTTTTGCATATATGGAAGTTACAAAGCCAAGCAATGTGATTGTGAGAAACCCATCATTATACAATATTAGCATATGATACAGACCAACACAAACTTTTTGTAGCAGCATAATAAACTGAAGTTGTGTTAGTATTCAAAAAAAACTAGCTTTTCACTAGAAACACTACATGGACCGCTGTTAACTACTTAGTACATCATGTTAGCACACTAGATACAGGGTAGGAGGGGCAACTACTCCAAAGGCCTGGCCTCAAGAAACAGCTTTTATGGCCTAAATAAGCAAAATATCTATGGGGTTCCTTCAAACTTCCATTAGTTCTAGGAGTCCTTCTGCTATACTATCACTAACCTGCAAAACCATCACAAAATATACATAAATAAAGTCCATAGCTGTAATACAGGAGCTAAGTAATGAATTCTATGTACCAAGATACATATAACCAAAGTGTTTGGGCAATGATGAGATGTCTCTAACTACTTCTTTCACTTTGTATCCATCTCCAATAGAGTAGTGGCTTGGTACAGAAGAGCAAAGTTTTTGAAGTATGTGTAAAGAGTACCCATGGTCAACCTTTGAAGTAATACATGAAAGCAATGAAAGACAGAAAGATGGTAATATGTACCATGAAGTATCCTTAGCCAGGTAATAATTAAAACTTCTTCAATGACCGTATGCTGCATATATCATGAATGTTGATGCGTTAAAATGGATGGAAGTGATAGATGGAATATCAGTCTCTTTATGAATTCACTGTGTTAACAAAATACGTGTTAAAAGCTCTAATTGCTTAAATTGTTCTTCTTGTAGCTTCTCTAATATCTTCATCATTCATATTCTTTCTCACACAATGTATCCATCTCTGCTCTAGGCTATCTTTTCTTTGCTTTCCTAGTGACTTCATTTCTGAAGTTAGTCATCAAAAACATTCCATGCCCCTACTCCAGAAAAGATAAACTACCTAAATCTGGCCTTTTGTGCCAATTCTCATATTCTAAACCTTCTAAAATAACATCCCAAAGAAGAAACTAACTGCAAGTGGCTACATCCTTTTGACATGTATGTATCTATGTATGTATTTATGTATTATGTAAGTGGTCTGAGGACCGTCAGCAGTATCACTGATCAAATTGATTCACTATCACCAGTATTTAGTTTTATAGTTATGACATATATTCCTATACCAGGTATTGGTCAGAAATGAGTCATGAAAATGTTCAAGGTCATTTGCACCAATTAATAATGACTTTTTGCATTCAAACCTTCTAGGCAAAATGTTCTTATGTTTGGACAGAGAACTCTTGCTCTAGAGCATCTATCCAACTACTCTCCCTGTATGCCCTTGTTTCTTGCAAACATGACTACATTATTATGAGCAAATGTCATCTGTCACTGGGCTTCACTGTTTATGTTGTTTGTTACTGATTCCCATTATTGATACACATAGGAATGAAGCTAAGTGCTGTACCTTGATTAAATCCTACATTTACAGCCAGAGAAGTCACAGTTACTAGTGGTAGTTGCCTATTTCACCATTCTACGTCCTTCACTACTCTACATAATATACTTTTCTGGGGCTTCCCTGTTATGTACATACTAGACAAGTTCCTCTCTCCATACCCAATTAAAGCTTTTCCAAGCTTAAGGTCTATATCTATCAGGTCTTGTCCCACTCTCACCTGCAGCTGTCTTGGAGTTGTCTTTAATTCATTTGCTTTCATGATGTTGATGGGATAACACAGGTAATAGTGGGACCAAACTTGGAACCTCTTGCATTAAAACCCACCATGTACTTAAATTCATTCATATTTATTGAGAGTACTGAAACAATAACACTGCAGCAGTGTAGTTCATGTATCTCCAACAAATGTATAGTGTACAAGCTTCTATGCATGTCTATATATCTACTGATTGCGTATGCATAGACAAAAATCCAAACTTGAAAGATTATCTAACAGATCTTACTCACAAGGTCTCTTTAAACCGTGGATTTATATATCTTTCATATAAAATGCAAGCATGATGATCAGTTCTAAGGTTCTGAGATACACCGGCACAAAGCTGGCATGTAAAATAATGGAGCTTGACTGTTCAGTTATAAAATTATCCAAGTACAGTGGATGAATAGGCACAAGGAAAAGCATTCATTTTGCCATCTTTCAAACCGTGCCACTATGGTCAGCACCCCTGTACTTCATTTTTAAATGCAGATGAATACCATACATTTTGGGGGCATATAGATGGCCCTAAAAATAACCCAAGCCTCCTACCATGGGCATATAATGTCCCTGGGCTTATGTATATGTTCAATTTGCCTCCATTTCTTCCAAACTTTATTTGTTCTCTCAGTTCTGTTATTGTACACGTCAGCTTCTCCTCTATTCACACAATCAGCCCCTTATTTCAGATACTGCATGCCTTATCTAGTAATCATGCATAAACTGACTTGCCAGTTTGACACAAAACGGAAATGCACAAATTGTTTCTTAAAACTTGCTTAGGCCTACTGCTTGCATCTAATACAAAATATTGTCAAGATATATGGTTACATGTTTGGAAACTTATCAGAGAAATTTCAATACCCCAAGAAAAAATCAGCAATTCAAGATACCTAAGCTCGTTCACAAAGCTGGGAAATCTGTTTTACAAAGGACAAGGAATCTATTTACAAGAAGACCAACTGACTACCTACCATGCACTGCTCCACTACTCAAACTGATAAGCAGTTTTTGCATAACTAATTCTGATGACATACTAACAGTGCTCTTTGAGGCTTTAACAAGGAAATGGAAAAACGCAGGCTGACCTGGGGTCGGATACATAGCATCACTTTCAATCAATTTTCAGGAATTCTATCTATTACACACATTCATTTACCACTTCAAAAAAGAAGACGGAAGGTAATATGGCATATACAACTTGGTGATGATAATGATAATTGGCTTTCTGATATAGTAAATCAAGTTAAAGTTGATTATAAAAAACATGAGGCAGACATAAAGCCTGGAGTACCTTAAGGCACAGCAAACTAGAAGCACTTGGCTTTCTGAAGAGAGGGTTCGCCATTTTCGTCTATAAATCTAGGTTCCCCTCAAAATCCGCAAATACTTACATCCTGCACTGACCATACCCTTGGATATACGTGAGGGACCTACATATGTAATAACAGATTAGGTGGCTGAAAAACGTTTCCTTTAAGGATCCTTTTACGTTGGGGGTGAGTAAAATCATCAGGAATATGTTAGAAATGCTGTTTTCTGTTGTGGTTGCCGGCAAAATAATAGTATTTCATAACAATGGTTTATCACTTTCTTTCTCCAACCAATATTTGAATATAGCTTAACGATACACTTGGAACCACAGTTTGTGCCCTTATGACACGACGTGAAACTACTAACTTTGCTTTTACTGAGACTGCCCTTGGTTCCTTTCAAATGCAGAAATCTGCTAATGTAAATCTCCGAAGTTAATCCTCAGTGTGTGTTTAAGTCAATAAGAATTGTGCACACGAGAATTACCGACAGTATCATATGGCAATATGCATTGGGCTTTGTAAGAGACGGCCGTCAATTAGCCAGACGATTTAAATGGGTGAAAATATTAATTGCCAAAAGAATGCATTAAGTGGTCAATAGGAAACACCAATGGAATCCGGGCATCGTTAACGCAAATCTATCAATTTACTGACATTATCCGTCTTATACCAGATTGTTTGACAATCATCCTGCCTTGATGCACTAACAAATATTCAACATGATAGCTTACTACCCGTAGAAGATCATACACCGGTGAAATATGTGTAAACAAAACTTCCGACTCAAACTGTTTTGATTCTGTTAAGGGATCACGATCTACAGAACTACAGTCAGCAGGGAATGAGTGAACAGTTTTTGTGCAAAGTTTTCAACTCGACGGATGTTTACATCATCATGTGTTGCACAAGAACGCAGTGATGGCAGAAGGCCAGGGGTCAACAAAGAAGAACACCTTTGCCGCTGAATGGGCGGGTGCAAAATACTTCGTCTCAAGCCAAAGCACTGTGTATAAAAAGAAGGATAGACACAGAACGCCAAAGGCACTTGCGTATTTCGTGGCTTTGGAAACCACAAACATCTTTGCAAAAAGGGTCCGATCGATTAAAGTTGTACAATCAGTCTTGACAGTCACTTCAACCCCTGTGGTTGCTACTGGAATCCAGCGGTATTCAGGTATTTGCAGAAAAGTCAAATGATTTGGGATGGTTGCGATTTGAATTCCGTCGATATTTCATAGTTACGCCTTCCTATTGCCCCCTGTCGTAGGTCGTAATGTATACAATAGGATTGTGACCATTACACGAGGCTTAAATCCATCCACGATGAACAATACTACGGATGTAAACACAGCCCTAGCATTTTGAGTCATGGAAGATCATTATTGGGGAAGTTCCGCCAATGCACACCCACTTAAATTGTCGATTGCTAAATAAAAGGAACAACTAGGAGATTTCATGTCGGAATCGCGACAGTGACTGAGAAATAGGTCTGGAATTTATACGGTAACTAAACCATAAACTTTCTAGATGGAAGTTCTTGCCTAAGTCCGCTGTCCCACTGTGTTCTTTTATGCTCCCTTCCGGAAAGATACGATAGACATTCAAAATTTATAAACGATAAGCTAAACGGATTTTCTGCGGCATACTGCAGTAAATCTACTGTTTCTCTTTTCAGACAACACGAGATAAAAATTTGAATTTCGGAAAAATGTACATTGTACGATGTAGCCCATATATCGAGATGCATCTGAAACTAACATGAAACTTAAGGCGAAACCGTCAATAAGATGAGAACGATGTAATTGTGTTACACAACCAGAAGCAAATCGTCTACAACAGATTATTCTGTTTAAAACGTAAATTCAGATCAACCTTTGCTCGCCAGTTGCGTTGGTTAGAACTAGTGAAAAAATATAGAAAAAGTCGAGCCCGTCATGTTTCTCCTCCAAAGTTAAAAGCTTAACAAATACTGTCTTCAACACTGGTGACATGAATAAATTCCCTTCGGAGTACGTGAAAAGATCTATGAATGTCAGTTTGCTCGGCATACTGATCCCACTCAACTCACTGATCCCTCATTCAATATCACATCAAGGGGGCCAAACAACTCCTACTCTTCACTGGCGCCTTACACCGTAACCTTAATTTCGACCCGGCCATAACCCTCAGCGTGTCGTTTTACTAGTAAAATCGTACCAAGTATGTCCAGAGCTTCTGCTTGCTGACACAATAATGGACTAAGGTTCTTGGACGATTACAGCAACGAGTGTTAAATACACCGGTGCTTTGGGAGTCATACAGATTACAGACTCGATCTATAATTTCCTCCCAAAGCATAACCAATGGTGTGCAACTTAACCGTTTTAACACTTGTCTCGAAAAATGTGAGCTTGTAATTAACATCCATCATTATTCATCCCTATTTATCACTTTCAAAGTCATATCTGGCCACACTGGACAAGTCAATGTAAGGTGACTTCAATACAATGTGGCTTCATTCTCAAAATGAGCAGTTCGCCACTCTGTTGATAGGGGCCACAAAAACATTCAATGTGAGCTTTGAAATCTTTTTACATCGTTGCTGATCAAATGACTAAATGCTGCCTTCTCGTGAAGCGACTAGTGCCACTGCTACAGAGATGTTTGTTATGATAAACAGAATAAACTACACTGTATACATCAGAAAGAAAACTATACTTGGTAGGTTTGATTGAGCAACATAACAAGGGTTTGCAAACTATACCTTTCTTTTCAGCTCTAATTCCTCGGCTTCAAGAGACAACATCCTTGACAGTAAGAAACCAAGTCAAATGAAATATTGGACGCAAATAATCCGAATAGGTGAACTATTTAACGGAAAACGGTTGAGGTAGCCTAACTTTGCAGGAAGTCTGAGTCAAACAGAGCTGTCCCTCCGTCCGAGCAAAGTCTTAATCACTACATTCCAAGCGGTTGATGAAGCTTGATTCCTAGTTTCTCCAATAAGATAGTAGATTTTATAGTCAGACTGATTCTAAAATGCACCCTCGGTTATGAAATAGGCATGTCTCTGCTAGGCATCGCCTTCTTCTCTTTGAGTTGGCGACTAATAAACTTTGCATTCCCTTCAGCAAGGAGGACTCCAAGACTTTGCCAGATTATGACAAGTGTTGCCAGATGATCCCCGCTTAAGTCCGCCTTACAGCTATCAAATCTAGCCCAATAACCGCATTAGATTGCGTAAAATCAAGCAGAAACTTGACCCCTCTGTTCTTGCACCAGAAGTTCAGAACAAGTAAGATCATTCTTTAACTTCTCCCAGATTTAATACATAGATGTATTGCTAGCGTGAGGGTGACTGGACGCGTTTCACCATGCAATAACAAAAAATAAAGATGTGTCTTCTCTTTATCGAAGTAACATTTATCAAAGAAGCTGTTTTTAAGGCCCGCATCCTAAAGATACGTAACTGGGCATTGGACATAATCAGCGGTACACTTTTGACTACTTTTTGTTATGTACGGTACCTTCACCCAAATAAAAATGCTGCTTTGTGACAAGCGATCACTTTATTAACATGTAACCGTAGTATGCAGATTTTTTGAAACCTATACCACCTGTAATACATTAGTTTTGCCTTGTTTGACTGCAAAGTGCTCTTTTATGAATGGATAATTTTTCTTCCTATTTTTCAGTTCCATTTTTAATTTTTTCTGGCAGAGGACCCCAGATCCTCATGAATTCTTGCTTTAGGTCTTCTAATTTGGCGTGCCTCCGCACCCTTCAGAAATCCTGACGTACACCTTTATGTGGCGTCCAAGTGCCTGTAGGAACTTATCCACGAAGGTTGGTGTAGATTGTGTGAGACCTTACAAACATGACCATAGGCGTACGGGAAAATCTCTATTTAGGGATACATTAATATTTTGCGAATTTGATATCTGATATTCGGGCATTTTTGAATTCAGCGGTTTGATCTTTAATTTTTTAATTTTTTTAAGTGACTGAATGCTTATATTCCGGACATGTGTTACCCTTTGTTTCAAATTTTTGACTTTCAGTCTGTTGACAATAGCCAACAGCAGTTTGCTTACCGAGTGTTCATGTAAAGTTAGTTCCGTGGTTTTTGCATCCTTACTTTATCTTCAGTGTTGATAAAAGTCAGACGTGTGGTCATTATGTTTTCGTATTTCTGATTATTCATCATGTAAGAGTAGCACAGGAGCTTTCTTCACACCCTTTTGCCAGAAAATAGGCCAAAGTTTCCTGCCAAATTTCGCCCCTTGGTAAATTGGGAGCGCACTGCCACTTGTGCTCTTCCTTTCCGTACGACTATGCAGATGGTAATGAATTTTTTGGAAGTTTGCAGCACTTTTACAATCAGAAATCAACTGATAATATGCATATAATGAACTAAAATCAAATCGTTTTCGCGCTATTTTCTGATTCTCAACATAACTAACCTTTTCTTGTTCCAAAGTGTGACGCCCAAATATGGCGCTTGTGCGCGATTTCAATAGAATAATCTTAAATAGCAGTATAAGACATTCTTCGTGTGTACAGTTTTTCACAAGCAATATCGGCCCATTACGTTCATATTATTGGAGTGACGGGTACATGGTGGATCCTATTTATTCCAAATAATCCTGCTTAAATTCAAGAACAGACATTGACTTGCTTTCCATGACCCTAAGTTTGTTTTTATGCAAGAAGCGAGAATGTCAACTTCCGTTGTCGTTCGGTTTGATTTGTTAATTTCAAATATCACGCTAAAAGCCTTCGTAATCGATAAGTTACGTAACATTCACAGTTCCCTACAAAGTACTACCTCACCACCTACGTCCTGTCACCAATTAGGGGCCCAACACTTATTCTCGCTTTAATAAAATGGTCTGATAAATGAAATAATACGGTTGTGAACGGACCCGAGCAAAGGAAACCAGCCCCCAAAGACACAACTTGTGTCGAAAGAGAACCTCCCGCCTCCCCTTTCAAAATAGCCCAAACGGGCGGTAAATCGTGCAGAACTTGATGTACTGATTCTCACCCAAATACCTGAGCAATTATTTTTGGTTCACTAATATCGCCTAAATGCCCTAACAAAAGTCCTATTCAAACCGGAATTTCGCTTTTTATGAAAGGTGACTGACATCAATTGAACAAACCCGCAATGGCTCAAATGCGACCTATTGCAGTTGTGACATGTTATCATTACACTGTTCTTTTCGCTTATTCAAGCGATTGAAAGATACGAAATACAGCAATTTTCGATCAAATACCTATGTCAAAGGCTACACTGGGAGACATCAACGTAAATCTACTGCTCACGTAATAACTGCTGACATCCGGTTTTCGGATTTCACAGATCAGCACGAACTTTGTCTTGCAATCTCCTAGGAAGAAAGAAATCCGAGGGAGGCGGAGGAAGGGGAAAGAAGGTGAAACTGTACTCGAGAAAAAATAGTATATGCAGGAAGACGGAGTTGTATAGGGTAGCGGAGTGGCAGTGGAGTAAAGGGGACTCAAGAACTATCGATGTCCTCTCAGTTCTATGGACTTATCCATCTGAAATAAATGGTCACATTTTTGCACAAATCGAGAGTCATTGTATAGGGTACGCGGTTCTTTAAACAAGTACCCCAGGGGTAAATTGCTCCCAAAATTCTTGTACATGCTCTCCTGTTTTGCTCCAATGTGAGAACTGAAGTCTTTAGACAAGTCTAGCTCTGGCAGTTAAGTTTCTCTTGAGATTTTTCTACAGCAAATAGTTCAATACACGTGTTGCAGATATAGATGTTCCATTTTTGGCCCGATATTGGGGGCTTTCGAAATTTGGGCGCGCAATTCTTACTTGCCCTCGCATCACGGACGCCTGTGACTGCAGGTGCTAATAAAAAGTGTAAGTGCAGAATAATGTACCGAAGGGGGTGGCCTTCATGATTTAAATCAGATTTTCCTCTACAAATTTACATCATTACAGGCAAAATCAGCCTCTCTAGACTCCATCGTTACTTTCCACAACGAGGTATCAAAGTTGATGTAAAACGTATAAGATTACCGTTAAGACATCAGGATTTCTTAAGGATTTTCTATTAAAGTAATACAAAACTGGCAGAAATGTATGAGGTTTGTTTGGAGCAGTTTAGTAAGCACTCTTCAGAATAAATTGTCCCTCGTAGAAGAAATGCGATCTATTGATAACGATTCCATGTAAAGGTCACGTAATGCACAAGAGAAGAGAGCTTAGGAAATCTTATCAAATGTAAAGGGTGAATCATTTGTCACAGAAGCATTCAAATTTCAAAAAATCAATAGGATTTCTTAAAGATTTCTTAAATCAATTAAATAACTAGTGAGACTTTATGATTTTTTTTCAGAGAGTGGTTTAGCCGTTTACCAAATGCTAGCGAGTTTGAAAAGTAAACAAAACAGTAGATTTATGTGAAATGACTTTCGTAATACACGTATTATCTTTCTTGTTTTTGACAGTGCTCATCAATCAATCAACAGATGATACCAACTCCGACCAGAAGTGATGCAAAACGATTTCCAGGATTATCGAGAGTCCTCCCTTTTGAGTCCTCCCTGACAGCAGTAATTAAAACTTGCTCATAGTCATTCAAAGGAAATCGTTCATGGTAAAACTAATACCAACTAGGCCTGCACTTGCATGTCGACCTACATTTCTTTGTATTTTCCTGGCTTACATTTTTGCTGCAAATCAGAGATTATGAAACTAAAGATTGACTAGTGAATTCGATATCCCTGAAGATAGTTAACATATCTTTTAGTAACGGCCATGGCATGAGTGTACTCGTATAGGGGGCCGTCAAGAGGCAGCGAGGACCCTGGGGTAGAATTAGCGATGGGGCCCTTAAAGGTTACGTTACGATATTCTCGATGCCATGCCCGATAAATCGTTTTTTGCCTCCAACGCTTACAAAGCCCAACTAGAACCCGGCCCTCGGTTACTAGCCCGTCCAAGATCACCCCATATTGGCAGTACTGTTGTGGCCATATCAAGTGTAAAGTCGGAGGGGGTTAAGGGAATATGAACATGTATAAATTATTTCTATTTTTCATTGCAATAACTGGACTACACTGTTCTTTTTTAAAAGCTACGAAAACTAATATAAACTGATACCTTAGCAAAATATTCCATACAGAAGTTTGCATGCGGGTTAAGTTTTTGCTTAGGGGAAGCTTATCACTTTGGCCTTCATTTAGCTAAAGGCCTGGGTGATAATCCATATGTCTGAGGCACTTTAACACAGCAAGGAGTGTTATTGCGTCACAAGGTACCCTCCAAGGTACCCTTTGGGAGTGTTTCGACAATTCGTACGCAGCTCTTGGCAGATTTTGCGCAGCTCTTAATGCCATGTTCTTTCTTAACACTTTCAACGCCACATGTCAATATCTGGGAAGTCTGGATCTATGAGGAAAAACAAAGAAA
>JAAAKL020014287.1:0-12017 GCA_010016065.2 Carybdea cf. marsupialis auct. non (Linnaeus, 1758) | reverse complement strand
AAAGATTTCAGCAATGTCATTCTGACTGTTTAATATGAGATTAGAGAGATCTTATAATCAACAGCACCAATTTCTAAATAGGCCCCCAGCTCTAGAGCCAGCGCTATGGTGAATAGGCCTGCTAATTAAGATCGCCATGAGAGAGAGCCTTCAAAATACGGAAGTGAAGCACCGTTCTAGCTCTATGTAAGATAGAAAATCTACCGTCGTTGCACGAATTGTAACAGTCCTTGTTAGGCAACAAATAATTTCCATAGCAAATTCAGAAATATGATACTCGCAACCGGGCAAGGGTAAGAAAAGATAAGATTAAGGAACAATCTTGCTGTAATCAAATTGTTATCATGCAAGGCAGATGATCTTGATACTTCAACTCTCTCGTCTTCGCAACCTGATTATTTATGCCAACAACAGTTGGTATCTCTGCAACCCAATTCACAAGAGAACTGTATGATGCTCTTGTAGTACCAACCTGTCGAGCTAATACCAAAATAGAGAGCAGTTCATTATAAGGAGACTACCCTTGTAATTTAAATGCCGAAAGCAATTTTAGCAGTGGCACAGACAGTATGTTCTCACTTTCGGTGGGGATTTCTTCTTTTTTCTTTTTGAGATAAGAAGCTTGCAATGTCTCGGACGTATCGCTTATGTCATGATAAGGAAAGAATCTCTGTTTATTCAACCAATTTAGCAATTTCAATATTTAGATTCGTTAATACAATAAAAGTAGCACGAGTATTAAGAGAAAAGCGCATCATTGCTTATATCTCTTAAAATAGAGGGCATTTCTTACTATGGAGTGATCCTGCTTGTAAAAAAACCTCCTATCTGTAAAAATTTACAAGGCTTCGGCGCCAAATATCTAGGAAAGGTTTCTATAAAACAAAACAGTTTCCATACAATTGTCCCCTTTTGTGAGGTTCATCCTAACTGATTTGAGAAAGCCACCTACGGTTTTATTACTAGAAAAGTAGCGTTTCGTGTTGCAGCGAAATACCTTTTTCAAAACTTATGCGCTAAATGCAGTAACTAAAAGAATACCTACTTTTTATTAGATTTAGAAAAATGGTGCTTGACCCTACAAAAAAATGTCTGCTTGAATATATCCGTACTTCATGAAGACATCAAAATGGCATTAGTCTCTATGCATGTACTAGGAAAGGGCATCTGCACTTAGGTTGTCTGTTCTGCAACTGAGCGCATACCATTTCCTTTACCTCAAAAGGAGGCACGTTGCCACGTAAACAAACTACTCGCCTGCACTCATCGGCGAATTGATCATTATCATGATCATATCCTGACCTCCAATTTTTGATTACAGAATTCATTTCGCATATCCAAGACCTTGAATTATGCATCCGACTCAAGTGCTACTATCATATATCCTAATAACCTCATTCAAAACCATAAAAAGTTTCTCCCTTGGCTGGAAACAGATAAATACTTTATCCTTTCTTCGAATACACTCTTCACATATACAGTCTCTTGTTGTATGCATCATACCAAGATAGGACAGATGGAGATAGAGGCGGGATTTTTGCACTACGAACAGTTCAGTACTCCTTTTTGAAACTTAAACATCTTTTTGTCATCAAAAATTGTCCATCATTGCAGATTCGAGATGGATAGGAATTAGGACTGGTTGCAATCCTTAGATCAAATTATATCTCGGAACTGGCGGGAGGTTTCAATCCAAATATCAGTCATAAAAGTCAAGCTCGCGCATTCGTCACCCTGAGAAGGAGAAGCTGTTCAACATACCCTAAACTTGAGTTCTTAGATAAGTTGTACAAGTGAAATTCTTTTGAAATCCGTTTATAAAATGAGGAATATGAAGAGATGCTAGAGAAAAGTGAAAATGTCGTCACTGGGATACGAACCCGAATCGACGCATTCGCGGCGTGCTGCTCTACCAACTGAAATAAGGTGACCCGGTGATAACATAATTCACGTCTCTCTAGTCGCCACATTAGCTCCTGATACTCCAACGGTGGATATCGCATCCAGCTCTACGTAATTCTGGAAACTAGCCCTCTTCGTGCCATGTGACTTGACCATGGAAGGACCTGGTTCGTATCTTGGTGGTGACATTTTCACTTTTCTTTAATATCTCTTTATGTTGACAATTTTAAATCCTCTCTTCTCTATAACAATAAGAAATGAAATCAGGGCATTCAGGATACCTCAGAATCATAAGTTATTTACCTCATTAGACTAAGATTCCGTTTTAATGAAGTTGGGCTTTTAACTTGCTTATATCATCGATTACCTCAGAAACGACTAGGAAAATTTAATTCGTGAGGAGTAGTCCATGACCACAAACATCATAACATTCCTTTTATTCTAAATTATTATGATAAACAATTAAAACAACATTTGCTTTAGTATACAACCTGTGGTTGGAATCTCATGGAAAATATTTTCATTTTGACAATTTTGCAACCAGTATTGACTTTTGTTTTTCAAAACTTCTAAAGTAAAGACCATCCAGAAATTCTTCTAAATCAAATATTGATCTTGATCAACAGTGATGAATTCTATATAGCAATGCAGTTTACTTTGCTTTCTTCACATTAATAAAACATAGCAAATATGAAAAACAGAAATTTGTTTACCAATGTTTATAGTTAAACTTTAACATTTTAGCTTAATTTTATTACATGGATCAGAGATGCATCTTGCTACAATTATTACTATCAATAAACTCGCCTTGTTTCTCAACTATGATTGCTATCAGGGGCGTATGCAAAGTGGGGCACCGGGCCATGCCCCCTAATGCTAGGGTCAACTTTTTAAATGTATTTATTAGCTTCTAAAGGGGGTTTTTGTATACAATAACTTGCCATTTTGAGTTTATTTGAGTCTTATGGGTACTACATTGACACCAGTTATTGAGGGGGAAATCATATTGTAAAAGGTGGCTCGAGTTGTATTGTTGATACGCTATTTTACAACATAAATGTGTGTTGACAGGAGAATGAATATGGGGGCCATATAAAAAGATGGCTTGTTATCATTAACATAAATACATATTACATATATTTATAGATTCAATTAGTGTGTGAATCATCCCGGCAGCCATCTAATTCAAACGCTTTGCTGCACAAAGTTAATGGCACACGGAGCCAAATACTGTCTTTGGTTTTCAGTTCAGAGGGAGATCACTCGTGTTTCCTGGAAACAGAAAATCAGCAACGATCCAAGCCTTTCGCTCTTTATTCGTCCACCAATAAACCAGGTGGGAATAAGTTTAATGGTGATAATCGATGTGTTGGGAAGTGATAACTAAGCGACTGTTTTTATAATGTGGGCACGGTCTCTTGTCTTCCTAGAAGTACGGTCATAGTGCGAACAGCCAAGCTAGAGACCAATTTATTAGCAATGGGGGGGGGGGGGTGATCATTGATTTCAAGGAAGCTAAAGCCTGGTTACCACTGCGGCGTAAGGCTTGTCCATGTCCTTGTCCTTGTCTATGTCTTGCTTTAATACACAGTGGGACTAGTTGGATGGTCTAGTTTGATCGACAGCTTACGGCGTAAGGCTTGTCCATGTCCTTGTCCTTGTCTATGTCTTGCTTCAATACACAGTGGGACTAGTTGGCTGGTCTAGTTTGATTGACAGCTTACGGCGTAAGGCTTGTCGAGTAGAATGAAAAAGTTTTCATTCTTGCAAGACAAGCCTTGTCGTGTTCCTTAGTTCTCGGCATTCTTTTTTGGAAGATTGCACGTGTGGGGATCGCTGGAACAAACACATCAACTGAAGCAGCAGTGAAACCTCACGAGATCTTTTGCACAGTAGAAGTTTGTATCTGAGGACAGACCTTTACCTGAAGTGATAACAATCGAATCAAGCCAATACTTTCTTCGTCCACATCACCCATTTCACAGCAATTCTCGCATGTAAAAGCTCGTGAAACCATTTGATTATTTATAGTTGAGTTGTATCTTCCGAGATGTGTCAATCAAAGTCAGATGCTCAGACAAGACACCGACATTGGCAACGACATGGACACGGACAGGCTTAAAAGGGTATTATTCTATCGGACAATGGAATTATCTGGCATTTGATGTTTCTTTTTGTTAGTTTTCCGTCAACAACCACAATTTTAATAAATAATCACGATTGTAATTTTCTCTTTCTTTGTTTTTGTAGTTAACGTTTTGACATTAGGTTTTGACGCTTGTCCACTTATTAACTTTTTAACTTTTTAATTTTAACGTTGAGTTGTCTATTGAAGTTGTTAATTGGATGTTTTTATCGCTAAAAATTTGTTAGACGAAGTTTCAAGAATCAAATAAGTGATTCGAAGATTGTTGTCAGGTTGAAAAGGAAGAGAGGACTACCATGTTTTCGATTATTTTTCTTTACTTGTGTTTACAGTATAGCATTATTCCTAAGTATCTAGAAGCTAGAATTGAACATTCAAAGGTTACTTCTCTGAAAGTTATCGAGAAAGCGTTCCTTCTCGGGGATATAAACAAGGAGCGTTCTTGTCTCAGCTGGTTACGTGACGCGTTCAGCACTTAAATTAAGTCATCTAGAAATTTCTTAGCCTTGGTTCGCCTTTGTAAGTACCTCTCTTCAATTGATGAGAAGACTATGATAAGCGCGTCTAATTCTTATCGCACAGACGTTTCGTTTCCTGTAATAGTGACTTTTAGGCTTTCACGTAGCTAGTTTTTTGGTAACTACACTATTTAATACTGACCACTGTCACAGCTATGTTCCGCTTCCTTGGGTAACAAAACAATAGGAACAATTTTCAGCCGGAAAGGAAGGGCATGATCACCCGGGCGACACTAGTTGATGTGGTACTCGCTGCCTTAAGAGTTAGAAAAGTGACGTCTTCGTCAAATCGGAATTTTTAGTATTATCTCTAGAAGAAGTAATGTTGTTTACAAGTTTAATACAAAGGTGCAGCTTGGTACATATGACGCAAGTTTTGCTATAAAGAAAACTCAAGCTTGTACTAACTTCACTGTTTGTAATAGAGATAACGTAAGGGCAGAAACAGCATGTAACGAAAAGTTTGCCAACAAGTACGAAACTCTTCGCAGTATTCACTCCTCAGTGAAGACTGTCGCAGAAGTTTCCCTCTTGAATTCTTCTCTATGCTACAACAGGCCTACTCAGAGTATCACTTTCAAGGCCTCAAGGCAATGTATTTTTAGCTTAGAAAGCTCCTTTAACTCTGTCGCAAAAGAGTGTTGCAATCGACGATTGTTACTTTTATGTCCACTTCCCAGTTTCTAGTAACCAATCATATTTGAAATTTTACTTTCCTTGCTTTCATAGTTAAAATCTGGTATTCCTAAAAACTCAGATTAATGTTTTCGCGTACCCAACATCACAAGACCTCCATTGCCTTTTTTCTTACATCATTTCCTCCTCCATCAGGCCCAAGCCAACTTTATTTGAAGTACTAATTGGCTTCTAAAGGGAAGTTTTTGCATCCGGTAACTCACCATATTGGATTATCAAGCTGTTTAAAATCTACTAGGGACACTCCACTTGTAATCTATATGATTAGTACAATGACGTCATCATTAAAGGTCTTGCCCCTCCCCCCTCTCCCTTCTCACTGAAAAGTTTTGTGAATAGACCACTTAAAGAACAGATAGGCATCGACCAGCAATACGTTGTTGAAGTTATAGGCTAATATTGCTCTCAAGAGTATTTTGTAAGCAGAATTAAACATATTAGGACACCTACTTATTTTCTGATACAGGACCTTGTTCGTTTCCAAAATGAAACCGAAATATCCCATGAAATTTAAATACGGTATATGTTACGAAGTAGTGGACTTTAAAAATGGCAAACTTAACTCGAAGACAAAACTATGAAAATATATTGAAAACTGAAAATCGCTTTATCACCATAGGATACTGTAGGCTGCTGTTACTGATCACATGAATCCCGGTCTGTATAGACAGTACTTTGTAAAATGGCATTTCTTTATCAGAAATACGAAGTGCTATTTGGCAACCTTGGCAGGTGTTCACAAGGATTACATGAAACTGCAGACACTTTCTGGACTGGTTTCTTGAAAAGAAAATTAAAAATCAAGGAAGTGGCATAATAAAACATGAAGTATAGCTTAATCAACTAGTGAAGGAGAGCACTGAAGGGACCAAACAGAGTTTAAAGAGAACGATGCCAAATTACTGAGTACAGCAAAATCAATGAAAGAGTACCAATGGCATTAGAAGATACGGGGGAGTGGCAAGCAATGGTGAACTAGAATTATTACTCAGGCGAGCTTTGGAATCCCTGAAATGTTTATCAGGGAAATCAGCAGTCTTGTGGGTGCTATGAAGATTGCAGGTGATTCCAAAGTATGCTAATAGTGGGTGAGACCTTAAGTGGAAAGAGAATTTTAATCGATAACGCAATTGAGAAGCCGCAGCAGAGCACTATAGCTTTCAATTGGTTGTGAGAAAACAAATAAGGGAAGACCTCTGTGCTCCCATCGCAATTGCTGACCTAAAAATAGCCCTGTGTGCCAAAGGGACGCCAGGCTACCTAACCAGTACGGAGTTACAGCTGACGTTCTATAAAACATGAAGCCCAAAACTGAGACCGAAACATACTTCAATGCATTCATCGAGGCACTGAATGTTGTCCAAGACTATCTGACAAAAAATGACAACGGAGTGAAGGCAGCAACCACCCTGAGGTGTTGCTTCTGTTGGTCACTGGAAATGCCACTACAAGGGTGCCACTAAAACTCATTAAGCCCAAATTTAGGGGATACGGTCACCAGAGAGCCATTGTTTCAGAGCAGGAAAATCAACCACGCATACGATCGTTATCGTTGGGTGGCGTCAATGCACGCGTCTGATCACGTCTTCTCAACTACACTGGCCAAGTCAGTTATGGGGGATGTTTGATCACTCACTTCTTTGCTACATAGCTGTGCTATATAGAGAAACCCTGCACCATCAAGAGGAAAATTTGAGAACACAAACTCAGTTAAAAGAAAACTAACTTCAAAAGCACAACATTCTAGACACACCCTTGTTAAAAGATAGTCCACCGACGAGACAATCCCGTTGAATTAGTTAGAAAATGGGACGATGACTTAACAGTTGTAAAGGATGCTATCTGAGTTATCCTTATGTATGGAGAACATGTAATGATGCTATTGCTACTAAATTAAGAATTGAATAAATCCCTTGCATCTGTGAGCAGCTTTGACGAGAAGAAGCATGAAAAAGCTTTAAGCTGCCTACAATGAATGCCTTGTTTCTGACTGTAGATAGCATTGTAAACTATTTTTCTAGAGTCTGTCCTCATCCCAGATTTGTTACACTGGTGTTCCTGATGCTGGTAGAAGCTCAGAAATGTAATGCAAATTACCATCGACTTTCACATCATTAATGAAAATCCATTCCATTTCTTGCATTGCCATCATGCAGAGTAACTCTCTTTGTCAGTGTGCAGCAATGTGTCGAGGCTTACCTCTCCGAGGAAACGTTTATCCTATACTCGAGCAACAGTTTCGTCGACGCTCTTGCTAATAATCTGCAAAAGGCATAGTAGCTCTTGATCATGTTTAGAGAGCTGATCATGTGACTTACTGATGCTAGGAACTGGTGGACCTGGAAATGTTTTCAGCAATGACAGAGTGTCCATAAATAACTAGACTCGATCATATCTACGCCAAGATCTTACCTAAGTATTGAAACTTTTTCATCTCGAATCTTTCATTAGTCGTCTTCCCGTCCAAATGGGTTCCAAACTAGTCATGTGGCAAAAACTACTCTATGCAACTCTTTACTCAGCTTGATCATTCACCGCTCTAGCATCTGCTGCAAGCTACAAAAAGTGTATGCAAATCATATTCTGCAAAGTATGTAGTGGCACTTACAATAATCTTGTGATAACAACAGGATATTGAGTAGCACATAAACACCACTGGAAGGTGACAAGTCCGGAAACACCATCAAAAGGTGACAAGCACTTAATCACTACAAGATGTTGTCTAGCACATAAACACCATCATAAGGTGACCAGCACCTAATGACTACCGGATGTTGACTAGCACATAAACACCACTGGAAGGTGACAAGTTTGGAAACACGATGATAAGGTGACAAGTGCCTAATCCCTACCGGATGTTGTCTAGCACATAAACACCACTGGAAGGTGTCAAGTTTTAAAACACCATCATAAGGTGACAAGCACCTAATGACTACCAAATGTTTACTGGCACATAAACACTGCTGGAAGGTGACAAGTTCGGAAACACTATCATAAGGTGACAAGCAAGTAATCACTACCTGATGTTGACTAGCACATAAACACCACTGGAAGGTGTCAAGTTCTAAAACACCATCATAAGGTGAGAAGCACCTAATCACTACCAGATGTTGACTAGCACATAAACACCACTGGAAGGTGTCAAGTTCTGAAACAACACTGGAAGTTGACAAACACCTTATCAGCACCAGATGTTGACTAGCATTTAAACACCCCCAAAAGTTAACAAGTACATGCACAATTGCCAAACCCCAATGTCTGGCTTATGTTAACTATGAAAGCTTAAAATAATCTTATTTTTTGATATTTAAAGTTTTATAGACATAGAACTGATTTCAGAGAATTTGTGGCAAAAATACCTTCTATTTTGTGTTATATTAGCGAACTCCTTGTGTTGTTTGTGACCATCGTCTGCAAATGTTTTAAATCTGTTTTTCATATTACTACCGCATCAATTTGAGGAAAGGCCAGAAATGTTCAATATGATAGAGTAAGTCGTTCCTGAGATATCAAGAAATATAAAGAGCACCTATCCCCCAAAATACCTCAGTCTGTATATGATTAACATACCCGTTTGTTCCCTTTCTAGTCATGTAACTTGCCCTTCGGTACGAACAAAAGATTTAGTCCCTTAAGACTTGTGTGTTTTATGGATGTAGTACTTGGCACCATGGGGGAAAACCAATGTGGAAAAAAATAACGAAAAAATATATGCTTTTCACTATTATGGCATCAGAATTTTACAGGGTGTGACAAACGCACCTTTTTGGTACCTTTTTGCCTCACTCTCGCTGATACGCATGGTTACTGCAAACGTACTCTAAATCACATCATTCCCTTGAGAACATAGAGCCTGATTACTCGATATACATGGCAATATAGGGTTTATTAACGCTCGAAACGGACTTAGATAACAAAGATGAGAGTTCCACCAATGTGGAAGAACGATAATGAAAAAATAGATGCTTTTCACTATTGTGGCATCAGAATTTTACAGGGTGTGACAAACGCACCTTCTTGGTACCTTTTTGCCTCACTCTCGCTGATGCCCATGGTTACTGCAAACGTACTCTAAATCACATCATTCCCTTGAGAACATAGAGCCTGATTACTCGACATACATGGCAATATAGGGTTTATTAACTTTCGAAACGGACTTAGATAACAAAGATGAGAGTTTACGATCTGTGGAGAAATTTACATAAAAAATACTCCTACACATTGGTGATTGTTGGTTTCTTCTCCAGAGAATACTTCTTCAAAAAAAAAAAGGCAACCACGAAGTTCATGGCATGAATTTCCAAAGGATCGGATACAATTCTAGAGATTAGATATGTAATCATATGACATTCTTCTTGCCAGTGAGTGAGTGCGGCTACTATGTAAAATTGGAAACTGTGCTTTTTTATTAACGACAGTTTATTAGAATACTTCATTTTCACTGATCATTTTGTCTGTGCAACATCCTTGCATTTTTATATCGACCTCCTACAAATTAATCCGCACAAATTCATAGAAGTATGACAAAGAATGGTTTAATGTTCATAGAGCAGCCAGGACATATTATTTTAAGTGTTAATACAGAGCCTCTTCTTATAAGGCGATTATTGTAATTACCTCGAAATTACAAGACCTCACTTGAATTTTTTTCAAACTTCAATCAAGTCTATGCAAGAGCCAGAAGACAATGACCTGACCAAGTCTAATTTGCAGGTGAAACAGAGCTTGGTTAGCTAAGCTTGTCCAAATCCTGATATAAATTATTCAATTTCTTATCAAATAGTATAAAATGGTCGTCCTCTCTTAATAAAATCAATCAGGAGGTATTAAGCTTGCAAATTCATAGGTTTGAACTTTAGAGAGGTATATCACACTTGGAATGGTCATTTAGCATTAGCTGAGACTTAATTACGAACTTGTAGCTGTTTACACATTGTCGCTGTTGAAGTATTCGTCGCGAAATCCCTAGCAGGAATTCACTTTGTTTTATGCAAAATCGCGATCATGCTGCAACTACTGTTGTGTTAGAAGGTTTTCAAAACAAAAGAAAACAGGGTAAGTGAAACAGTATATATTTATACAAGTTCTTTGCTTACATGGCTGTCAGTTACTTTTTTCATTGCAACACGAAAATGAAACTGATTTTAAACAACTTTTCTGTAAGAAAACATTAAAGCTCTCAATTGATTATTTTTTTTACAAAGGTTGTTTTTTTCAACACCAGGTGTGGCTTAAAATTGTGTTATCTTCTCGCACGTGCAGTTTACCAATAATTTTGAAGAAAAATAGCAACTTTTTTGCGGTGTTTAGCTAAACAGTAGCTCAACTATACAGAGGACCTCTACCTTATCTTTTTCCTATTCAGGTTACTAAATTTTGTACTTCTTTATCTTGTGAACATCGGTTTTGTGATAAAAAAATTTTCCGCTGGATTACCTCCAACTTCTTTAATTAATTGATAGATATAATATATACTCTGTCTTTATTATATTTCAAGATCTTGTTGTGTGAAAAGAATGGAATCGTAAGCAAAGATTGTGACCTTAACTATGAACTGGTTCTGTATAAATCTGAAATTTGCAGACATTGAAGATTTGGCGTTAATAATCTTCCCAAAAAGATTGACTACGCTTTCTTATCACTCGTGGTCCTCAAATCGAGTCGTCCCTTTTCTGACTATCCACTTCAAACATTCTGGGAGTCTTGAGGGGGGGGGGGGGGAGGTAACAATTCACCTTACGGTCAAGAAAGTATAATTTTAACATTTCTTAAGATCATAAGCTATTTTGTTGCACGATATCTGTAGTGATGCATTTAATAAAGTTTGTATATACAATTCTACTGTTGACCTTTAACTTTCTTTCTTTCTGAGCATGTTGAGTAATTCAAAGTGAAAGAATAATGACCTCTGAATCTGTTGGAAGACCGCACCCTTCTCTTTTTAGCACTAGAAAATATCTTAGCAACTTTTAGCAAGTAATAGCATTGGAAACGATGATATTTCAATGTCAATATCAAACCATGAAGTGGTTAGATCATCATTCTTTGCTCTATCACGGTGACAGATAGCTGTCGCATGTGACGCATATCTCACCATAACCTCTTTATGTCATATCACAACAGATGGCTTCGTGATTTATTTAAATTCCACAGTTTTTAATAAGTATATTTTCATTTGGAATGCATGTAATTACACACTTACAAAAGTAAAAAATTGCACATTTTCTATCATTGCAACTGAATAGATTGTACGAGTAAGGAGAGACCTGACGATATGCTGAGACAAGATCGGCTGCGTAAATGTACTTTAATAAATCTCATATTATAATCGTGGTACATTTCGAGCACAAAGGCGTTCAGAACAGTGCTCAACTAGCAAACAAAACAGATGAATACTTGTCAATTACACGACAATGCATATCATTACATATTTAAAAAAGTTTCTTTAGTGTTTTTTATCCCGATGGGGCAGTTCCTATGATTAGAGAGCAGCCAACGGATATGCAGAGACAAGATCCGCTGCGTAAATGTACTTGAATAAATCTCATATTATAATCGTGGTACATTTCGAGCACAAAGGTGTCCAGAACAGTGCTCAGTTAGCAAACAAAACAGATGAATACTTATCAATTTAGCGATAATGCATATCATTACATTTTTTAAAAAGCTTCTTTAGTGTTTTTTATCGCAATAGGGCAGTTCGTATGATTAGAGAGGAGCCAACGGATATGCAGAGACGAGATCAGCTTCATAAA
>JAAAKL020014286.1:0-12018 GCA_010016065.2 Carybdea cf. marsupialis auct. non (Linnaeus, 1758) | reverse complement strand
ACACTGAAGACTGTGGCTGCTACACCATCTACGTCCATTCTGACGCTCATTATTCTATCGTTTAAGCGGTGCACCTTTGTTCCATCCGTATAGTTCTAGTAATTTTAAATCACACATTTCAGTTTGATATAGTCTCAGCGTCGACCCGTTCTAAATTCTGGTGCGTGTGTAAACGAAGTGAGTACAATTATTTTCTTGATTTATGTTTTGTAATTAGCCATAGTTAACCTTTTTTACAACTCTAGTTCTTGTTGTTCGCATGATTAGGGCACTACTGTATGCCCTATTCGCTTGCATACCCTTAAGTTTAGTTTTGGTAGAGTAGAAGGCCTGTTCTCAGTTTGCATACACTATACAGTGATTAAGTGATTCTGCATGTAGTATTTTCATTTCTTTGGACGTGCAATTATTAGGTTATGTTGATTTCTACTTACACAATTTCATCCTAGTATGTATTGTTTTCCTATTCTAGTTCGAACCTGCTATAACTGCTATAACAGCTATAACTGCTATAACTACTATACGGTTAGAACTGTTACTACCGCTATTACTACTACCGCTTCGACTCCTATTTTTACCGCATCTTCATCTACCTCAAGGATAACTACTTCAACCTACTTCTACGCAAATTTATTCTACGATTACCTCTACGTTGTCACCGTTGGCTGTTAAATAGAGTACATTGTCTACGTTCGTATATTGATTTGGTGTGGTGAAGAGACTTTGTCGTAATTACTGTTATAGTTGAGCTTGAAACTGCACTTTACGCGCAGTGTCTACCATAATGTCATTCGCTTGGCCTTTGGTTAAACGTATTCTACTTTGCGGGTTACAGATAGAAGTACGTGGGAAGGCGTATAGATCGATAGAAAAGTAGGGATAGATAGAAGGTGGTAGGAAGGTGTATAGATAGATAGAAAGTTATAAATACATAGAAGTAGGTAGGAAGGTGTATAGATAGATAGAAAGTTATAGATACATAGAAGTAGGTAGGAGGGTGTATAGATAGATAGAAAGGTAGGGATAGATAGAAGGTGGTAGGAAGGTGTATAGATAGATAGAAAGGTAAGTATAGATAGAAGTAGGTAGGAAGCTTGTGGTTGATAGAAGTAGCTTAGAATGAGGGAAAAAAAGAAAAGTTAAGATGTATGGAAGGAGGCTGGTAGGGGAAGATATATGTTGGAAGGAAGGCGTAGAGATAGATAGAAAAGCTTCGATGAATAGAAGTAGGTAGGAATGTTGAAAATATATAATTAGGTACATTGTTAAAGATGGATGTAGATAGTATGGAATATCGTAGCTTGTGTAGAGCAGGCTGTTAGGGCTTCTGTTGTCGTGCATGGATAAACTGAAGTTTTAATCTCTAGGAAATGGGAGACAAGCCCCCATTTGGCACCCTTCTTGTTCTATTTTACCAAAGAGAGATATTAATCGAAGAGTTATCTCGATCCTTACCATGTGATCTTGCAACCACCCCACCCCCTATCCCCAAGAATTGCGACTAGAAATGTGCAAGTCACGAGAAGATCACGAAACTGTAGGCTATGATGCTAACTACTATGAAAGTGGGTCACTGATCAAGGAAATGGGATTACTTGCAATTATGATTTACAACAATGGATCCGTTTAACCTCCAATGACCAGGATGTTAAGCCTAACGAGAATGCAATGTTCCAAGGATGAAAGTGCGAAACTCCAGAACTAATAACTTGCATCAGTTTGTACTAGCATACTTGTTCTACTAACAATAAAGTATAACTTTAACTATAACGTATGATAAAAAATCTATAGTGCCATGTTTTCAAACTCTTTCTTATTACCGGCGCCCTGTGTTATGTTAGCTATTACAACCTTTTGACCAATCAAGTGCTGTAAAAGCCATGTGCTCAGTTCTGTGGTTTCCCTTTAGAAATAGATTCGATGTTGTTACACGTCTCATTTCATATGATGCACGTCTCATTTTATTGAATAGAATAACTATTTATTTACACCATGATGTAATAACACCCCGGGCTTCTATAGGCCTAAAGGGAAAAAGAATAACTAGCTTGGTCACTTGTTGTACAAGGAGAATTGAGGACTTCCCAAAAAATTGCTTCTTCTTCCTGAAGGAGGCCAGTAGGTGGAGTAATTTCTTTGAGATATGAAAATAGCCGATATTTAACACGGTAGGAATTCTGAAATCTACAAGATCGAAAATGCTGATATTGCTATAGTAGCGCATAGATATTTCGACTAATCGGGACCAGTTTCAAGCGGCCATTCGCATATACTTGGCGCCACTCTTGGGGCATTTACGCCAATAATGTTGAAAGCAGTAGAGAAAGAGCAATCAGAATTATACGTATACAACCCCTTTCATATTCTGCTTGTTGTCTACAAACTTTCTAAATCAAATAGAAATTGTTTTAAAACAATTATATTTTTTAAAGGTCTACCAATAGTTTCCGAAAAAGGAAAGGTTAACAAAAGCTTACGACGTCAATTTTTGTGTTCTCAGTTTGCACGGACGTAAATCGACCCAAATTATCTATGACTCAGATATTAGCCAGCTCCCTGTGATTGATATTTGCCTCATTATGGTGCAACATACGGGACTCTGGTGAGTGATCATAAACACACGAGGCTGCCGACCCTCATCCTCTTTTGTATCCTGATCAGAAGTTGGTTATCAGGCTTAACTGAAAATGCCAGTAAGTGAACGAATTTGAGAGTATTAGAGGCAACTTTTAAAAAAATTCTGGTCTAAATTTAGTATATTTAGTCAAACGTGCCCCAGAACTTGGAGTTTAGATCGGTGTGGTCTGATTAAGGGTTGTATTGAAAGGAGAAGATGTGACCGACTCTGTGTTGGAATAGAGGCTGTGCACGCTGCAGTTTATCGTGGTTTATGCAAAACTTTGGGTTCGGGGTTTTGTGGAATTTTTGTGCTTCATGTCTGGCTGAATGTTTTGCATTGCCACGCACTATTCGTCCATAATCACTGATGTGACTCTTGGGTAAGGGTAATCGAAGTGATGCCTCCGTTTTAAGAGTAGGGAGATTCGATTTTAACTCGAAAGCTAGCATCAAAGGGGTAACCAACACTAACATCGTGCACTCAGTTGTGTTAGTACTTACCGGTAGCAATTTACAGTGATTCTCGTCATGGGCACTCCCGGAATAATACAGTGATCAATCATGCAAGCCAACTAATTACTGAATATATGATGAATTCCAGATTATTTATACGTACGGTATGTACGTTTTGGCCCTGTGGGGTAAAGCTCAAGCATTCCGTAGATATAGGCTGCTGATTGAACTCATGAAAAGATTATCAGGAAACCCAACAGTGCAGATTGAAGACTGTACTACCAACTTGCTGTTAATCCACAGCATCGTGGAATCCATATTTAAATGGAATGACGGTTTATTTCTCCTATGAAAGAAGTTGAAATAGTTCTGAGTTTTAAATTTTGTTTATGTGAGTGTTCCCATTTTGTCTATTTCATATTTACTGCCAGTTTGCGGGAGATGTAAACAACAGCAACTACTTCCAGTCCCTGTTATATTATGGTCAGATGTAAAGTTAGGTCCTGCAACCCTGCTTAGGTAGCATGTTAATGATGTTTGTTGGTTCCTTCTTGTTTGGGGAATAGGCAAAATGGGATTTTCTACCTTATATTTGATCGGCAATGATAGCTCCTTACTGATGTAATTACGTTTTCCTATTAGCTGTTTCAAGATTTGATGTACCCCTCCATGAAGGAGGAAAAGAAGTGCCACAAGTTCAAGCGTCTTGTGCAATCACCAAACAGCTACTTTATGGATGTTAAATGTCCAGGTAAGACTTCACATTCAGATTTCTTGTCATATGTTGAACATGTTATGTTTGTAGGACTGTGATTTGGTTGATTATTACTTGGAAAGTATGTGTGACCAATCAGTTGTTTCTATTTATTTTTTCTTTGTCAATGGTTATTGCTGCTGATAGCAATTCCTGTTTTTGAATGACAACTTGAATGACACAGCTAGGTGTTAGTTTTGTTTCAATTGTGCTTACTTTTTGCAAAAGCAGGAATTTATTTATGAAGAAGATATATGTTAGGATGTGCATTAACTCAAGTAGAGGTTGTGCAATTTACAATGTTTTTTATAAAGACATTTGGTACTGAGTGATTTATTTATGAAAGGCTCCGTGAACCCTTGGTACAGTACTCATTCATGTGGTTACCATGGTCCTATAACGTCTCAAGTCTGTAGGGATAACATAGTGTTTCAGTTTCATGACCGCCTACCTAAGTCTGATTTGTAAAAATTTCAAGTTTAAAGATTGTCACATTGCATTTTTGAGTCTGAGTCATCTCAAAATGATATCTAAAACAGTAAGCTTAGGCCACTATGTTTTAAGGAAGGGCTGTGTAGACAGTTTATTTACTTATTTGCAGAAAGAGGCAGGGAAGTTGGTGAACATAGACACGGGAATGCTTTATTTTACAGCCCACTAAACTTGATTAATCTGTAGAGTATGATCCAAGTGTAGGAACCAGATCAGTGAAATAATGGAATGGATTATGGAAAGATAGGTTTATCAAGGTCCTGTAACGCTACTTCTACAACATCTCGTATACAGCAGCCTCATTCAAGTGTCTTAAAGTAACATGCCATGAACACCAAATGGTGTATTTCTAGTATTTTTTTGAAGCAGGGTCTGATCTGCAAAACCGCCTCCAATAAGAGAGCGGAGAACTTGTAAAACATAAAATTGATACCCTGGTGCAGGATTAACCTTGTCATGTGTAATATTCTTGATGCAGTTTCAACACAGTAGTTTTCTTTAAAGTCATTCCTGTTTCTCACCATTTGTTGTCATTGCAATTTTCAATTTGTATTGAAAGTTTTATTTTACATGAGGGTTGTACAAATAACATCAGTACACTTAAAATGGGACTGATAGGCAAAGAAAAAACACAGAGAAAGCAAATAAGTAATTGTAGACTGGAGTAGACTTCATAACAGGGAAGGATTTTAGGACTATGAGGAGATTAGAGTAAGCCCATAGGACACCTAATATTAAGGATTGCAAGTAAAACATAATTTCTGGTCCATAAAACTCAAGTGCAACTGTGTGAGGACTTAAAGAGTTTTTGTTAGCTTACTCTTTCAAAGTCCTAAAATTTTGCTGAAAAAATATATATGGATTAAACACTGAAGTGGTAGAAAGTGGTAGTGCTTTATCTGTCAATAATATCCAAAAAGTAGCTTTCAATGCTTGAAGAAGTTTCTGTGGTAGTTTGTATCCAGTCCTGCAGTCTTTCTAGTGTTTTCTCAAATGCATATGTATAAAATGCCTTTGTAAGCATAAACATTAAGGCCTCAATGAAGGGTGGATGATATGTAAGAGAATATAAGAGCAGTAGGTTTATTCCATCCATGTTCAACATGAGTCCTTTCCTGATGTTTTAAAATTTCCTTAGAATTGGAGCCACATATAGATCAAATGCAAAGGTGACACTTTTTAACATTTCAGTAAAATTGGTGAAGACATTCCTACATTTTGACTTTTTAAAGATTTCTCAGTGTTTAAAGAAGTTCCAAAAACCTTCTATACCCAATTCTATAATCAGTTTAACATACATCTGTACTGTGCTTTTACAGTTCTTTCCATCCCTTTCATATGGTGAGGTTTTCAACCATGTCAGACGTTAAAAATGTGTGGCACTCATATTTTGAACCTTGTAAGATCTCACATAATGGACACCAAGCCTCTTGTTTTAGTTTAGAACTGTTCATCTTATGGAGGGGATAAAGGAAACTGTAAGAAAACAACACTGCAGATGTATTTAAAACTGATTTTATGGGCTAATAAAAATTTGAATGGAATGACAATTTTGCAATTGTACTGATAATCAGAATAAAGAAATTTTTAATTTGCCTTGACCAATTTGACTGAATTGTGTAGAAATGCTATCTTTCAATATCTTCTACAAGGGGTGACATTTTGGATGAAATGGCTAGTTACTGCACAAAAAGCCCACCTCCCTGAAAACCCAACAATATTAATCCAATTTTAAGTTGGAACCTGAAGACGTAATGAGCTGTTCCCCTTTTAAATTCTGCAACACACCAATCAGTATCACAGACTTCTGAATCTGAATTTAAGTTGTACCATTTACCACATCACCTTAAGCTTCCCATGTTTTACTGCACCTTCATTTAAGTGCTTTGGTTTCTATAAGTGTATTTAAGGGCAGGTAGACGTATTACATACACAAACAATCTTACAATATGTAATTTAGCTTTTAAACCGCACTTCTAAGGTTCCCCTTTCCTTTTTATGTCTAATCTAAAGAGGCTTCCTTGGGGCTTAATTTTCAAGAGTAGGTAGATATAATATTGCATTGACCCACACCAGGTGTGAAGTACTGTAGATGTAAACAACCCAAAAGCACAGTATTTTGTATTGTGAATTCAAAAATAGACATTGGTATTTCTATGTCAATTTTAAGTGAGGTGGAGACAATTAGATTATCTTCCCCTCTCCTCCCATCTGCCTACAAGCTGATGCTAGGTAGATAAAACTGTCTATCATTTGGAGATAGTTGTTCCTAAATATTTCAAGGTTTTTACTAAAATTGCTTTCTGTTCAATGAACAGATCTACTTTACCTAAACAATATCTATCTCCTTTTTGAGCTATTTGTAGTGTATAGTATATTTTGATACAAATTTTTCATTGGAGGCATTTATGAGAGCAGGGAGCAATAGGAGCCAGTGCACCTGGTCTAGGATGATGATGCCGTTTTAACACCATGCACTCCCCTTTTCAGGGGCTAGGGCAGTGCCCATGTACATGGGACTTGTTGGAGCAGGCTACTACATAATCAAATTTGTGCACTCTTGCTTTTCCTGACGTGTATCCTAGTTTAAATTTTCACCTCCAGCTATTTCAAAAAGGAGAGCAGGAAGCTAAAATCTGATGAGTATCTTTATTGATACATGTTTTTTGGTAGTTTACTTTTTTCCTCATAGGCCGCCAGCACCTTACCTTAATGGTGTCAAAGTCTTCCAGTGTGGCTTTGTCTGGAATATAAGATTAAGCCCTCTTCTATAGCACTCTGTGAAGTCTTCGTCAACATACATACCCAATATATCTTCAGGTATATACCCAATATATCTTCAGGTATATACCCAATATATCTTCAGGTATTTTCATGATTGAATCTCCTCAGTCTGTGTTTTTAACAGCCACCTAAGTCGCAGTAGAGAAAAGCTTGACAGACTTTGCAACAGCAGCTAAGCAGAATGAAGACTTGGAGTAAGACTGAAAAGGTTAAATGGGGAAAAGCCTCATTAGGAAAGGGGTTCCCTTTACATTTTTTGGTTAATGTGGCCAATACATAATGATGTCAACACATAACTGATGTAACTGCTTTTCTTCCAGTTGCTATTGTTTACCTAGTGAACAGTAGCCAGTCCAAGACAAAAGGATTTATAGGGGTTTTTTGCCACCCTGAAGGTGATACGTTTCTCCCTTTGTAGTAATTTCTTGGGTTAACCTGACCTTTCTGTTATGTTAATCTATTCTTATTTGTTATGCAATGCTCAAAATTTAATATATTTTTAAAATGTTATGGTTTGATAAAGGCCATTTCACCAACAAATGTCTAATCCTTCTATTGTAGGGTGCTACAAGATTACAACTGTTTTCAGTCATGCACAGACAGTGGTGCTTTGTGTTAGTTGTTCAACAGTACTTTGCCAGCCAACAGGGGGACGAGCCAGATTAACTGAAGGTAAGCAAGTTGTAATTTTATTGACCTCAGCTAGATTTTTTCTCTTTTACATAGCAAGATGATGCCAAGAAGATTCTAAAGAGCCAAGGGTTGCATTTGTTGATAGGATTGATAGTTATTGCTGAGCAGTCATGACATTTGGAGTGCTCCATCTTCTAGCAGAAATTGTAATAGCCATATTGCCATTGCCATTGTAGTTTTTAACCTGTATGTAATATTTGATTTTTGATATGGTAGTCACCATATGGTGCTATTTAAACTACATAGAAGCACATCAGATCAAATGAAAATTTGTGTTTGCACAATGGTAGAGTGGTTTGCAAAGTGCAAAAACAGAACTAATTTAAAATTTTCAGTGATAAAGCTTCCTAAATATGGAGTCAGTCAGTCACTTTCTCTGAACCATTTAGCTCAAATAAATGACTGCGGTTCTAATAAAGTACCTAAATCTGACAGTAGGAGCCTACAACTTGAGCTAAACAGCTGGTCAAGTGATAAATTCTGATCTGTACAAGGAACACTGAAGGTGAGATGACTAAAAAGGCAACTGGAATTTGTAGTGCTTGGTCTATAGTAGACATTGGGTCTGTTTGATATTTAATGCAGAATATTTCCACCATCCCCAAGAAGTCTTTGACAGATGAATCATTGTTAATTACAGTTGCCAATCTCTCTTTATTTACATGTCAATGCCTTTATCACCTGACAAGTTGGCTGTAAATGCCCCTGTTAAGTTTGTGGGTGTCTGACTCAGATAATCACTTTATGGATCTGTAGACGTGTCTGACTCAAACGTATCAGTGAGTAAAAGCACAAGGATAGTGCAGTGTAGTTAACTGTCTTTGGCAATGTCTTTGACTTGCGTAGCATTGCAGCTAATGTGTCATTTTAAGCAGTCAAACTTTCCCCCACTTTGCATCTTTAGAACTGGTGATCAGGTTTCTTGACCAGTGTTATGCGACTCTGTAGGGAGGAATTTAAGCAGCTAATGGAGAGATAAAGTCAAGTTAAGGATTTTGAATACAACCAGTGGATTTCGGCCAGAATCCCCCCAAAATCTAGCATTCTTCTTTGCACTTTCTTAGCACTCGTTGATTGTAGAAATTCCACCTTTTCTTTTCTATTGAAGTTTGGAGTCGTTATTTTGAACATAGTATAATATCTCAGCAACTCGGGGAATATCCTGGTCGATGTAACCAAGTTTACAAAAATGGGTGAGGTTTCTAAACAAAACCGTCAAGATATGTGCCAACATGCTGTACTATTAGGAAGCTCGAAGCTTTCTAAGACGTGTTTATCAAATTGATGAAGGGAGGTTCCTTTACATTTACCTTGAAATCTGTCTGTTTGATGCTTTAGAAGTTTTCTGGCATCTTGATTTAATAGCAGTTCCATTTGACACAACATTCGAACAATGTGTAACAGATGATTCAGATAGTAGCAATTAATCACAGCAATAAAAATTTTAGAAAATCCTTGTCCGACAAGATCTAAGTTTGCTATAAGGCGTTGGACATTTTGGGTTGGGTGTCTGTCTTTCAAAAGACTGGATTAATTCCAAGACAGGCTGCAAACTTGAATGTATATGGTTGTTTAGACAGTACTTTTCTCAATCACAGTTTACCCATGTTATTATTCTCTAAACTATTGTTGTTCTTTATTTCTTTTAAAGGTTGCTCATTCAGGAAAAAACCTCAGTAGTGTCGAAGTGACAAAGAGGATTGATGAAAAATTTCAAAAAAGCAGTAAAGGAATGATTTCAGGGCCTGGTGATATTTTCGGTTGTTGTTTTAGTACTCTGTCATCCTCGCCTTCCTGTCTCAAGAATTAGACGCTCATCCCCGCTGTCGGCACAGTATTCTTATGTATTTTAGTAGAAAGGGTGTAATCTCGCTGGTGTCATAAGAAAGCAATATTTTGGGAGAATTTTAGTCAATGAAGGTGAAAATGGATCAATGGCACCTCCCACGTCATTGGGGGTTTAACCCCAGGACTTTCTATCTCCAGTTTACCCTTGTGCAGTAAAGATCGCTTTGTATTTAGTAAAAGAACCTTTATTTGTAATCTTCTCAGTGTTAACTCAGCCGTAAGAAGTATTTTGCTGACCCGCGTACCTGTTCTTCGTGTAGCGATCACAGAATTGTAATAGGGGCTGATTGGAATTGTATTTGACAAAATAAACCAGGATCTTGAAGTCATTACCTTTCGCATAAAAGCTGGTGTAATATTTTTTACAATATTCTCTTTACGTATCTTGTTCCTGTAAATAGAGGCCAAAGCTGCGTTTGCTGAAGATACGCAACATTTCCCTGAAGGGAATTAATTTTCATGTGGAAATTTTTCCCGGGATATCTAGAATTATCATTCCTTGTTATTCAAATTCAACGATACACATCGAAAAATTGAACTATTAGCTTCATTTAACGTAAGGCATTCACGATGTTGTTCACTTGTTGTTCACAGGTATTTGCACTTGAAAATAGTCCGGTAAAAATAGACCAAAATGAGGTCAAACCCGGAAAAAATTGGTACCAAGCTATATTTGGTATCGTTGGAAAAGATACTTTGTCAGGAGCGACATATCCAAAATCCGCTGAAATCTGCCTCGGGCAAATTTCTTTACGCATCCTCAAAGGTATCGGCACTCGTATCATTCTGCCCAATAATCACCAACATTTTACCATTCTTGTCTGTCGGCTTTTGACTAAGCTACTTAAGTTCGTCTTGTGGAGTTACCGAGGGATATAAAATGTAAGGGCCTATGTTTTTCACCCTAGCAAAGCGCAAAACAGTAAGAGGTAGGGGAACTGGGGGCTCCCTCCCATGGAATTTTAGAAGCACATATTAGAGGTGAAATTGTGTTTATTATTAACAGAAAGAATGAGAACTCACGCCAGCAGAGTGAAGGCATTACAATATCACTATCACTGCAGCTGTGCCTCATGACAATTCTCGTTCTACAATTATATGACACCAGTATGACTTGTTGTAATGTGTCTGATAACCAATCACATTGCAGAACGATGAACCTCGATGACTTTGCTGTTTTAATTTATCAGTCAGAGAGACAAGCAAGTGAAAAACGAGCAAAAATATCAAGAAGTTGTCATATCAGCGAAAACAGTGGGAAGAAACTGACGTCTTGAATCACTCGATTGCACTTAGCAAATGGGTTGCTGGTATGGTCATTTCGTTTGTGCAAGGCAAATGCTTAAACCTGTTTGCCGCCACAGGACACAACAACTACTCCAAATCAACGGGACCATACATGCAGATGATGTGGGGATCGCCCGATTCGCATCTTTGGCTGCATGAGCAGTTTATCTCACTGGGACATCATACTGTTCGCAGGTCAGATTGGTTCGGGACAGGTATTAGGACAGATCTTGCCATTGAGCAGATGTTGATGTGTCCACTGAAAACCCGAGGAGGACTGACAGGAGGGCGTGGTATTTCAGAGCCGGTTCGCATTTTGTGGACCTACAGACTTAACAAGTGTGCCATTATTCATGCTGCGATGAGCGAGCTCACCAACCTAGGCAATGTTCTCGAGCAACATAAGGATTTGGGAAAATCACGTATTAGAAGAGATTTCGAAGACCTATGTTGCATGCTTTCATGGCTTGGTGTGCATCATCCATTTGACTGCTCCAACGCGACGCTACGTTTGCTCTCATCGGGCACTACAGTGGAAGATGGTGATGGCACAAATTGTGATGAGACAGAAAACGTTGGATCCACTCTTCAAGTCAGCATGGATAGCAAGTGCTACATTGAGTGCTGTACCAAACGAAAAGACCAAGTAAGAACACTTGCCTGCCTAGAAACAGCTGTAAAACCGGACAAGATGTTGTTCATGTTGATCCGAATGTTCTCTTCAGTCGCCTATCGTTCAAGTTTAGCGTTCTGAGGATATGAAATCTCTTTTTAAGTACGAGCGTACACAACCTCCTCCTGCTCTTTTCAAGGACTTCCAAATACGCAAAGCAAACAAGGCATCGTTGATACCTCCTCATCGTAAAAGACGTGTAGTCTCTTGATCGTATCCAGTCTGTCCAGGCCATACCAGATGGTGCAGCATAACTTTACGGTGTTCTTTGGAGATTGCCAAGCACCTAAGGTCATATTGCTGTACAGTACATTTCGTTTGTACGAAGCTTGGTAGGCGCGTCATTGTTTTCGACGGCTATGGTCCAAATCCAAGTACTTACGACCAGGAGCACTCCAGACGAGGCAGGAAAACA
>JAAAKL020014285.1:0-12018 GCA_010016065.2 Carybdea cf. marsupialis auct. non (Linnaeus, 1758) | reverse complement strand
TAGTACTCACATCCCACTTAAATCCTTTGGTTAAACTTTAAACACTTCAGTTCCAGGTAATACTGCCCCCACTAAACCTGCTGAGGCAAAAACTAACACCGACAAGACTAAACCAGCTGACCAGCCCATTCGTAACATCAAGGGAACTGGGCCGACAATAAGAATAAAAGATGGAACGAAAGTTGCTGTGACAGAACTACTAAAAAGTAGAGACGGTAAATGCCTTCGTATTATGGTTTAGTATCTGTAGTAGGACTGTTTGAAGATGATCCGTTGGGGATATATGTATGAACCTTAAGAGATTCGATTTTGATTGGGTTTAAAATACTCGATTTATACACCTAATCGGTTACCCTGAGTGATCGGTCTCTTTAGTACAATATGTAGGAAAAGGACTCCTGGTAGTGATTGCAATATTGATGCCAAAAGCATGCATTAAGCTTCCTTGCGTCATGACTCAGCAGGAAGAGTTAGGGTAGTGAAGTGACGCATCCACCCACCCCAAAAATATAATTATTACCTTTTTTTCCTTCGTTGACATATCTTATATCTGTAATGTTTTGGTACTTTGTATCTGTAAGCTTAGGGTATTTTGCACGATTTTATTAAATTGATCCAGTAATTATTTTCAAGCTGAAGACTCCCACCATTTCCCATTACTTTTGCTTTCATACGTTTGTGAATTTGTAGATAGATATTGATGCCTAACTAGTGGTAGGCCCCTCGCTTCCCTGTCTATATAACACACATTAGATAGTATTGTTTGCAAACAATTGAGCACTGACCACCCAGTCTTGAAGACTATGTAGATAAATGATCCGTTACTAATAACGTTTTCCTTTTTGATGTGTTTCTTCGTTTCAATTTGTTTCCCTTTCATAATCGTTGCTCGCTTGGTTCTTACTCTCCGTTCTAGCTGTATTCTACGCCAAATACCACAGAATTGCAATAATTCAATAAAATCTTAACTGTTTAATATACACAAGTCATTGATTTATAAATTTGCGTGCTGAACCTTAAGCCCTCGTCTTGAGATCGGTTTGGCATGTATTGAGACGCTTTACTTCTGGGTTTTTATGTTTAGAAATAAAAAATGCAACTGCTGCCCCACCGAAAGCACCCCCTGTCGAAGAAAACAACGTACGAATGGAGGAGCCTCCTGTTCAAGTTGAGGTTAATACAGATCCTATGCTTAAATTTTCGCCAGTGTGCAAGCTTGAGGACATGCAGGCAGTACGAGCAGTGGCATTTCATCCGAAAGGGAACATTTTCGCCGTGGGAGCCAATTCGAAAACACTCAGAATATGCTCAGCTGTAGATGATGATTTTGCCGACTGTGAGCGGTAAGATGTAATTTATGTGTCTTTATTTTGGAATCGATTATATATTTCGACCATGATTGAGATGAGGGGAAAGCTGTTAGTAGTAGGATAGCGCAAATGCAGTGGTTTGCTTGTGTAGCTCTGTACTACAGCATAAAGTAACGGGGACATCACATTTCTCGTATTTATTTTTACTCTTGACTACCCTCCCCCCCTTTCTTATCATTTTGGACCAAGCATTGCTTAGAACCATTTTTAAAAATTTGTCCTGAAACAACTCACGGATGACTTTAGATTCACTTGTATGACGATAACTCTAAGAAAAAGATTAGAGACTAAAGAAATCAACGAGCAGAAAAGCAATTTATGGAATGTTCTTCTTGTCATTACTTTGCTTGTCATCATCGTCATCGTATTCGGTTTTACGTCTGTCTTACGTGCTGGCATGTGTTGGACGGTTCTTTGAAATTGACTTCCAGGCCAGTCTGTCTTTTTGCCAAGTTTTTGAAAACACGTTTTTCATTTAAAAAGGATTCTATTGCTTGTTTTCATGTCTTCTTTGGCCTCCGTCTCCTAACCGTTCCACTTCTACTGTCCTGCATCTACTTGTATAGTCATCCTTTTTCATCCTCTCAACATGTCCAAACCATCGCAACCTCCTAGTGTGCATGCACATACCAATCATCTACAAATTCTATCCTTGCCTTAGTACATCAGAAATCATTCTATCTTTGAGATTTACATTGCACATGCATCGATTCCTTCTCATGTCATTTCTCTCCATGCAGCGAAAGCCTTCATGGCCACGTTTCACATTCCTTCGTACACATTCCTGGTAAACTCTCCCTTTCGTTGGCATTGATAACACTCTGTTAGTTAACAATGGTAACAACTCCCGGAATTTTCTCCGTCCACTTTTCACTCTTGCTGTTGGACTTTCACCAACTCCCCCACGAGTTCCAATGGTCCAAGGTAGCGGGATTCCCTTACAACTTCAATCTCTTTGCCATCTAGGTGTACTTCTGTAGTTTCAGATTCATCCAATGCTTCTCCTTGTTCACACCTTTTGCAGTTAAAATTACTTTTTTCTATTAGCCTTTCCCATATACCAGTGCTTTTTTTATAATCCTTATTATGGCTTACTTTATACGCTCGTCTTGTTGTTGATCAGTATTCCAACTATTGAGGGTTTCATCCAGACCCTCAAAATATATCTATCTTAAGCTTCTTTAAACATCAGACGGGGCCGCTCGTTTGACTTTTATCTTATGGACGAATCCTTATCTCTAGACAATAAAGCCGCCTCTTAGAGCAGCCATGGTAATGTTGCTGATATCTGGCTGCAGGCCAATTTCTAGACTGCCCTTTGTGTTGTCAATGTAACGTGCATATTGATTAGGATGTAAATTTCTGTTTTAAGTAACATGTAATATGTTACTGGCTTCAGCCTTGATATAGAAACCCTTGAAAATGTATTTACAGAGCAGTGATGAAAGCAGTGAGGCAGATAAGGTTTGTTAATGCACTTATAATCACAAACATTATCAAGCGAACAATGTTTGACAATATAGACACGGCAATAGAAGACATGGAAGTCACACAACAAAGTAAATTCTTCTATTACGATTCGAAATGGCACTTCACATAATGAAATGGAGTATGTTTCCTTTTTTCTATCTCCTTGTGAACTCCTTTTGGCCTCAGTGTACAGATAAGTACATCTTAAAAACGGCGAGTGCTGGTATTCATAAACTGGAGAATTAAAGTCGGCAACTAGTATCCTTTGCCAGTCGTGCGGTTACTTGCACACCTAAAGGTACTAAACACTCGCAATATAAGGGTCAGGCCTCTCTGCACGCACAGGCTGCATGTATAAGTACTTGGCTTTTGAATTATTTGAGTAGGCTCGTGTTAGCGCAAGCGAAAAGAAGGATCCCCATATTTTAAACATTATTTCTTCTTTTTCTATCTTCTTTCTTTCTCTCCTTCCTTCCTTTCTTCTTTCCTTCTTTCTTTGTTTCTTTCTCTTTTGTGTTTCTTTATTCCTGTAGCTGCAGTTTTAAAGTGGATATTTGTATAAGGGATATCATTTCTGGACTGTACGACAGCTTAGATAGTTATTTGTTTTGGGAGGCCAAAAGTATTTTGAGGGAGTTGCAGATTTAATTTATTGTTCATAAATGATCACGTGAACTTGGTCATCCAATGAGAAGGTTCAGTGAAAAACAGTCAGCCAATCCAATAATTCATGCTGTGGACGTGGGTGACCCTCATTGATTGAATCCGTTGAGTTGTGAAAGACATCATAGTTAGTCTACGATTCTCTGACAACTTATTGGAAGCGCGGGCTTAGTCTTACAATTAGTTCTCAAGATGTCATTGTAAGAAAGTCTTGACTCGCCGCAGCACTTTTCTTGCATTTTCTACTCTTGTTTTATTATTTAGGGGTGGGCTTCCAACTCCAGTTGTTCTATTCAAGCGCACCAAGTACCATCGAGGATCGATCTACTGCGTTTCCTGGAGCCCAGACGGAGAAATCGTTGCAACTGGATCAAATGACAAGACCATCAAGCTTATGCGGTTTAATACGGAGAACTGTATCCAGGAAGGGGTAGAGATGGACTTGACTATTCACACTGGAACGGTACGAGAGCTTGCGTTCGTTCCTAGCAAGTCGTCAGTCCTAATTTCAGGGGGAGCTGGTAAGTTCATGCCCATTCATCTCGAATACCGTCGCTTGTTAAGATTCTCGTACCAAGTGAAAACACTTTTTTTGAACAATTAAGATTTTGAATCGTCTCAAAATTGTTTAGCCAAGTGAATACGTTGCCCACATTTTGTTTAGTAAACCTTTGTATTTTTCTTCCTTTTTTTTAATTTCTGAAGATATTGAAATAATACCATTAGAGTAATGAACGGTTCTAGAAATACAGGCTCAGGTAAAAAGTGTAAATCAACACACGATTGTTTCACCCGAAAATCGTTAATCGGTAATTTTTTGTATGTAAATCCCTGTAGCTGCTTTACATAAAACGTTTATACAGTACAGTGGAGTATACTTATTTACCTTTCTGTTTTGACCGCCACAAGTATCTTCACTGAATGGAATCACTTAACTTACAAGATTATAAGGTAGTGACTACAATTTTCACGTTGCTCACTGGACAAGTATCTCAGTCTGCTTCATAAGTTTCCTACTTTGATTTTAGTTGCTTAGAGAGATATTTAATTATAAAAGTGTAGTTAGTTTAGTTCATTAGTTATTTTCGTAAGTATTTTACCTGTCTAGGATTGGGGATCCGTGAAAAGTAAATTTTGAAAAAATTGTTGTTTTTTAAAGTCTCCTGCAACAACGTCTAGTCAAACCGGTCATCATGTTTGTTGTCATTTCATTTTTGAAGGACTGTCGTACGCACTCATCCACGTTGTCTGACAACAGATGCGATCAAATCATTTACGATCATCTATAAAATTTCTGTCAAGTTTAAGATAGTAGTTTCGTCTTTAACGAATCAACTTGTTTTAATCCTTGTTTTTCAGGTGATGGTGGAATTCCAATAACGGATTGTGAAACCGGCCAGACTGTCGGCAGCCTTCAGGGACATTCAGGCACTGTCATGGCTGTTTATGCGGGAGAAGGGGACCTAATTGCAACAGGAGCTACTGACAATACCTTGAGGCTGTGGGACTTGCGTTCTCAACGCTGCATTGATGTGGTTATGGTTGGTGAAAGCAACCCGGCATCAGTGGCACTGAGCTACGATGGGGCATACATGGCGACAGGTATGTGATGCAACAGTTTGCGACGATCCTTTATTTTCTACAACAGTGTTATACAACTGGGGGGACAGGGTGGTTAACGAGTGACGATGATAAGGATTAGCACCACCCATCCCCCACTAATTGCATAATATTCCGAATACAAGGCCCAAAGAGGGTAAGCCACGTTCTATGAAGATGTAAATGTCTCTAAAAATGCCCCCTCCCCTCATACAAACCAAGGGTTGTATTGGTACATACGCTCATGGTTTTCGTGCAGGTTGCAGATTAAATCTCCTTCCGAGTATAATCTGCAATTTTTAGCCCTGTGGTTTTGTTAGGTGAAGACCATAGAGAAAGGATTATCGTAAAGACACAGGCTGATTTGTTCTGCTTGCTACATAGGTCTTTCATCTTGTTTCTCTTTCTCGTGTAAGGTCTTAAAACACTGAGTTTTATTTTGTGAAAAGGCGCTTTTGTCACTTTTACGAGGTATAATGCGTGACTCTCCAAGTCTCGATACTTCATCGTGCTCCCTAGAACTACGATGAATACTCATAAGGTGAAATGTGTCATCTTAGAGCTGTGTAAGCGCATGTAGTTTAAGAAATAGCAGATAGCATGAACTCTAAAGAAATAAAGCAGGAGGCAGAGTTTTACAGAGGAAACGCGAACCGTTTGAAAGAAGGAAAGCAAATATAATCTTTAAACGGATAGTTCATTGAGCTGAACAGCCGTGGCCCTCCATTAATTTCTGTCCTGTGCCAAGCGGTGTAGATGAGTAAAACGTCGTCCACCACCATATTCGCAGACATTCTCGCTGCACCTTGTCTTAGGTCTTCCTCTACGCCTATTACCATAATCGGATCCAATGCGGAGGGAAAGTGATGACGTCACAAATCAAAAGTTTAGGAAAAATGGCGATTTGACTCTAAATACCTGAAGGCAACCCTATAATAGGCTGTTTCTCAAAATATCAAACCTGTAGTGTATATAGTGTTTAAACTAGAAGCATTTGAATTTTAAAAAATCTCTGCTCAAAACTCTCTTAATTTCCCTTGGATCCTTACGTTAGGATCCAGCATTAAATAACAAGGTTTTGTTAGAGAGATTTAAAACTTTAAAAGCTGATATCTTGCTGTTGGGAAAGGGCATCACTTTCAATTTTGCCCATTGACTTTCTCACTAATAGGGCAACATGAAAATTGAGTACTTTTTCCATAATTCAAACATTTTCAAAATCTAGGCGTCACACTTTCCCTCCGCATAAGCAGATCTTTACAGATGTTATCTTTCCTAAGGAAATGTCCGACGAATAGCATATGATTTATTTGGAGTGTGTAAGGCGAGAAAAGAAGAAAGATAATATCGCAAAAGAAGTGAAATATCGTGCCAGTGTCTGGTATTGAAGTTACGACGTCGTAAAAAGTTTTTATCGGAGAAAACTTTGTGTTCTAATTTGCGGTGGAAACAGAGCCCAACCCGACGCCCATGCACAAAATATCGCGATAAAGATATTCCAATCAACGCATATCTCGGTAAAAGGTCTTGAGGAAACACAATTTTTTTTCCAGTTGATAATACCATGACCAGGTTTCAAATAGGTTCTAATAGGAACGTTCTAAACTTTGAAATTGCGTATATTCACCTTTTTACAAGATATCTTTTGTCAAATTATTTCGTCAGCAAGAAGATTGCTGTGAGTGAGAATTTATGTCAAGCTTTGAGATAATTCGTACCTTTAAGTACTCCATCAATAAGGATAATCTAAGCTTTAACCGGATGGTTTGATCCTGAGCTGATAAAGTGAAAAGTGGATGAAGATGTACATAATGAAACAACTCTTCTTTAGGAAGATCGTTGTTTGTCGAGTAAGATTGAAAAGAATATATTATCTGATCAGAAATGGGTCATTTTTGTAAGTGGATAAATAGTTGCAATTCAATATCTACTAGTTTATTACATATCTCTGATTCACCTCTTGTTAGTTGGCGAAGTATTCGTTCAGCGTATTACCGACATTAAACCTAGTTCCGTGGAGGGGGGAGGGTGTGTACTAACAAGCTTAACACTTCCTGTGATTTGAAATAAAAAATGATACTCGATATCTTAATTTTTACAAATCTGTCTCTAAAATTTATCTGGATTTATTTTCATCAGTGTACTTATCGAAATGTTTGGTCACGTGACCAAATAATGAATTAATCGTTTATTTATTTATATATTTATTTAGATTATTTTAACAGGATTATTCCTCAGTCGTATTGTATATCCATACATACATACATACATACATACATACACACACACATACATACATACATACATACATACATACATACATTCCAGTCCGATATGTCCAAAGTTGGAGAACTTATTGAAGTTTAATTTTGGGGCTATGTAGGTGTCTGGTAATTAACGCTATGGATAGGGAGTTTTTCGTATATAGGTAAATTATAGGGGACTTTTAACTTGCAAAAGTCCGTAGCAATATGTTGTCCTGTTTAAATCTTGTCATATCCATTCCATTTTCAGCTCATCATTAGTTTTGAAGGTTACCTTGCAAATATGTTCTCTTTCTGTACATAAGTTACGTTTCACTTTAATTACTTGTACCTGGTGTAGTTGTTAGGATGAGTGGATTGCTCATGGAAAAGCTATAGTTTGATCAGGGATGGTTATTATTTAGAGGAATCATATATCTGTGGACAATTGTTAAATTTGTGTAGTTTTGGCAAAGTTCCCTAGAAATCAGTTCCCCTACTGATCATATTCCCTTGTCATTTCCCTCTGATCACATGTACTTCGAGTGCCTCAAAAACGTGTCCTCTGTGTATCAATGAGTAGCATTTATCTGCCTTATAAACGGGGAAGGGGTGGAGTTACTCGGAATTATTTTAATATAATTTGGTGTATAAATAAGGTGTCGAAATACCCGTAGGATCAGAATTTTTTAAACAGTTAAAAACTCTTTAAACGAAAAAAATGCAAGGTGAAAACAACTTCACAAGCCACACAATTTTGAGCAGAAAGATGAGAATTTTGATTTTCCACTTCTATACCGTCTATAGCATAATTCTTGTCTCAGTGAATTCAGTTCTTATTATCGTCCTGCAACATACTGATACTTGATGCGGGTGACATCAGGTGAAAATGTAGCTGAATTTCCTTCCCGTTATAGTCACAATGTAAGCTGACAAATGGTGAATACACAATCAATTCAAGGGTAGAAAAATGTCACGTTTGCAGTATTGCTTTTGCTCGTTTGAAGAATTAATGGTATTCAGAGAAAGGAGTAAGCAATGTTATACTTTTCTATCTTATTCTACTCAAAAGATCTGTAGTGGCTGTTGATCATAAGGAAGGTTGGGTCGTCTACGGGAAAATTATATTTTAAATCGAGGAGATTTTTGACCCCAAAGGTGAAGATATGTCCCCGTCCCTAGTTAGATAGAGGGAAGTACTTTATTTGACAGTTTACCTTTACTTCACAGGACAAGAAGATGGCTGTATACTGCTGTACGATATCACCGCCGGGCGAACGTTGCAGTCATTCAGACTGCATCAGGAAGATTGCCGGAGTGTGCGCTTTTCACCAGACTCCAAGTACCTGCTCACAGGCTCATACGACAACAGTATAAATCTCTTACATATAGAAAAGGGACTGGACACAACCGTTCCAAAGCACTACGTCATTGGTAGTCATAGAGATAAAGTTATTCAATGTAGATGGCACCCATGGGATCGAAGCTTCCTGAGCTCCAGCGCCGACCGGACTGTGGTCTTGTGGAAGGACAATTCAACCAAGTAATCCTTATAGGATTTGTGAACACGAAGTTAAATTAGAATAATTTGACAGTAGTCTCATAAGTAGTCTAGGCGCTCAAGGTAGTACGCACAGACACCAGCAAAACACGAGCGTCTTTTTAAAGATTGTAATCGCATCACTTTGTAAATATTGCAATTTTACTGATGAGTCCGTCCAAAGGACGTTGACAGATTCTAATTTGTTATGTTGTTAGTGAAACCTAATTTATTGTTGTGATGCACTTCTTTTTCAGATTCACCGACACCCATATTGACCCATGTAAAAGTATTTTTGTATATGTCATATTTACTGGCATTTTGTAATTATTAATTATATAATTATGTTATATTGATACTTTGCTAATGTCTTGGGGGACAATCCTGTAAAATACTGTTATACTTCTGTGCTTGCCTGACTTTGTATCTTTGTTTGTGATGAAATGGGTTTGTAATGAGTTCTTCTTGCTCAATTTTTGTGATAGCAGGTTTTCAGATACCTTGCAGAGCCCACCCACGTGAAAAGGGTCCTATACATTCCTGTTCGTGGGAGGATAGTTTATTTACTCTATGATGTATCAACACTTTATATCTAAAATAGAACGTACAAATCCCCTTTGCCCTCATTAAGTTGTTAAGCTACTTTAGTTCGTTTTTGTGATTTCACTTGTATTACATTAATGCTTTCCAAAACAGTGCAAGATTTTGCTCCCCTACTCATCTACAATAGTGAGATGGACCCCACCGTGTGTTAAGCAGAGATCTTGCTTGCTGTAGCCCACTGTGTGTTAAGCGGAGACTTTGCTTGCTGTAGCCCCACTGTGTGTTAAGCGGAGACTTTGCTTGCTGTAGCCCCACCGTGTGTTAAGCAGAGACTTTGCTTGCTGTAGCCCCACCGTGTGTTAAGCGGAGACTTTGCTTGCTGTAGCCCCACCGTGTGTTAAGCAGAGACTTTGCGTGCTGTAGCCCCATCGTGTGTTAAGCGGAGACTTTGCTTGCTGTAGCCCCATCGTGTGTTAAGCAGAGACTTTGTTTGCTGTAGCCCTACTTGAAATTGGTCGATTAATCAAGGTAGGCTCGGAATGACACAGAAATGCACCGGTGAGCCAGATCAACTTTTTCTAGTGTTTATAATCTCCATGTACACTGATAAATATGCGCAAATTGAGTAATATCGATATGATATTTTCCTTTCAGTCAAGCAAGCTTTTCACATTCTGTGCACCGTCTTCTTTGTTTACACAAAATATTTCTTCCTTCACACAGATGCGAACCAGAGAATCAATTATGCAGCACCTCTGCTGTAAAGAACGGGGCGTCAATCAACGGGCTATTTCAAATAGTGAGGCACCCCTAGTTAGAACAGTCGGCGTATCCTACTGTTGTAGACGGGTGAGAGAGCAAAATTTGAACGGTTTTCTAGAATTTGGTGTTATCTAGTATGATTTTTATTTGATCAATGCCAAGAAAGTAGAAATGTGTACTCCCAAAAGTTCCAAACCTACGTATGTATGTGTCTAGTTGAGAAGTGGAATGGCACCTGGAAACGAACCCATGTAAACGTATGATACTCTTCACAACAAGCAAGCTTGGCAAGCTGCATAAACGACGTGCTACTTTTATGCCACTCAAGGACCGTACGAGAACATTACTTTTAAATTGTTCCACTTGGCATCCGCGCTTCTCGCCATTTGGCCATTATCGAAGGTGCTGCCCTTGGCTATCACGAACGATTTGGCTATCATGTGCCCAACAAGTGCTGGAATTTGAGCCCTGGAGTCAAGATTAGTAACTTTATTGTGACAAATTCTGTGTGTAAGGTCGGAAAGGAGTACTTTATAATATAAATGTAACAGGATTCTATTCAAATAAGTAGTTGGGTCTACTGTATAGAAATCATCAGTGTTATAAATCGTGGTTTTAATAGTTGAGCGAAAATGGGCTGTGTATGTAATCGATATTAAAAGTACTGCTCATTCGAAGATAATCATAGCTTGACATGCGATAGAAAGTACGAAGTATAATAACAAAACAAAAGAGTTCTGCATATTATTACTTTCTTTGGTTTCTTATTCATCTTGCGATTGCAACACTGCTGACAGCAAGTATATTGGCTTCAGTACCTATTAACGCATGGACATTTGAGGTGGAAAATACTTGGCACCTGCCACTTCAGCTTGAAATAAACAATTGGATTTGGATTTGCGACGTGCCATTTGTGCGGTGTCACTTGCGACGTGCCATTTGTACGGTGTCACTTGCGACGTGTCATTTGTAAGGTCTCACTTGCGACTTGTCATTCGTAAGGTGTCATTTGCGATGTACCATTTGTACGGTGTCACTTGCGACGTGTCATTTGTACGGTGTCACTTGCGACGTATCATTTGTACGTTGTCACTTGTGACATGTCATTCATAAGGTGTCACTTGCGACGTGTCATTTGTAAGCTGTCACTTGCGACGTGTCATTTGTACGGTGTCACTTGCGACGTGTCATTCATAAGGTGTCACTATACTGAATTTGACCTTTCTGTCGTTAGGTACGATCCTGCACTAGGTATAACCTCCCGTTTATTTATAACGTTGCCAACTATTTTATTTCCTTGTACATCCACATTGTTACCTCGTTGTGATCCAAGCCTCTTTTACTATGGCACAACCAAAACTGACGAAGCAGGAGTCATTGTGCTTGTAGCCATCCTCATCGCCTATTTGTAGGGTTCGTACACGAAGTGAGAGAGCACAAGTAGTATAACTATACGTCTATTCAATCATTCTTCTACTCACAACTAGCTAGAACAACGTGACAACATTCTTTATAGAAAGTAATGAATGACCAGGAAGAAAGTAGGTTCAAGGCTACTTCACTACACTATGGCACAATCTCCAGTGGTTCTTCGAGATTAAAGGTATCTGGTCTTCAGCTTGCGAGCATTTTTCGGAGATAGCGGCCTACGCGTAGAAAGCAACTCTACAGAGTACTAAAGTGAACGCGTTATAATATTTTGTCTCGAGGAAATCAATTTTCTTAATCACAGGGGTAACCCAACCATCAAATAATGGTGGACGAAATACCTTGTTCAAGATTCCTACGAACCTGCGAGTAACGACCGTTGAAGTCTGCAAGAGATCTT